>VWZP01008963.1:1040179-1042679 GCA_013396995.1 Dicaeum eximium | reverse complement strand
CCGCTCCGCTCCCCCCGGGACTCGCTCCGCCTCGCAGAGCATCCCGGCGCGCCTTTTCGGTGCCGTCTCCACTTTGGAGGAGCGGAGCCGGTCCCCGACAGCCCCGCGGGCGGTCCCGGCGGCAGCGGCACCCCGGACGGTCGGGTTGCTCGAGGACGGCCGCGTCTCCCGAGAGAAATTTGGGAACCGGGGCAGGCGGTGCGAGACTGAGGCGATTTCGTCTGAATTTATATGAAAGAGACAGCAATTGCACCAGGTTTACACCAGCACTGACCTGAAGCACCGTCAAGCT
Organism: Dicaeum eximium; assembly: GCA_013396995.1. Lineage (NCBI taxonomy): Eukaryota > Metazoa > Chordata > Aves > Passeriformes > Dicaeidae > Dicaeum > Dicaeum eximium. Next base: position 1,042,387 of record VWZP01008963.1, on the reverse strand, counting down.
CTACAGGCTTGAAGACTTTTTTCTTTCTTTTTTATTTTTAAATACGTCTTCCCTCTTCCCGAAGGCTAAATTATTCCAGTTTGGTAAAAAGTGCAATGTTCTCTTTTGTTGGAACAATTACCAACGCGAGACTGCCTGTGATTTGAGAAAAAGAAAAAAAAATACACTGAAACAACTACAAACCAAAATACAAACTAATTTGTGGTATGCTCGGAGCTGCAGGATGTCAAAATGAGTCTCCTTCCAGAGGCTCTCCTTCAGAGAAAAATCTGTTTTGCCTGACCTGTTTCTCTGCTCCATCAGAAAAATGCAAAATGTAGGAGCCCACCGCCTCCACCGCTTTGCCAACAGATCTCTAAGCCATAGTTTACCGAGGCCGCTCTTTGATTGAGATGATTTTGGAGCTAAATCAAGATCAATATTCTGATCTCTGACAAGAATTTTATTAATATTTTATTTTAAAATCTCATCTTGTTTCCGACAAGTCCTGGTTTGAGATTGCTTTAGTTTGGATAGGGCGTCACCGCATTATTTCTTAATGACTTTCCCAGCTGCTTCTTTCCATTTTCCACCATCAACAACCATCTGGTATCTTATTAGCACCTCAATGCTCATTTAGTGTTCTCATTTAGGAGAAAAAGAAAGAAATAAACACTCAAAATATTACACATTTCAACGGACTGTCTTCGGAAGATTAATGCCTTTATAAAATGATAGATCCTGTCTCTCATTCTATTTTCAACCAGCACATTGAAATCGCAAAACTTTCTGCTAAGATTTCTAAGATGTGCAAGAGCTGCCTTCTTTTTTTTTTCCTACCAAGTTTGTATTAATCTCACAGGAAAATATCTTTCACCGTCATATTTCCTCTGTTTATTCAAAGTGTATATCACTACAAATAATTCTTTTTACTGAACTATGATTTTTTTTTCATCTTGTGTGAGAATATATACCAAAGCACTAAAGCTCTTGATCCAATTTAGCAACCAGTCTGAACAGCAAAGTTATACACTAGGGAACTGTGAGAAAACTTGTCCCTTTCAGTTTTAAGAAACTATTTTGTAGCATAAGGGGAAGTCAGGTCCCTTTATGTCTGGAAAATGGGTACTACAGAACACATCTGAATCACCACAATTCAAAAAATAACTTTAATATTACTAAGGCAGGAGCCAGCTTCACTCAACTTTGTAAATTTCCATGTATAAAAAAAAAAGAAAGCTCACAACTTGTTTTTGGCAAAATAGCTTGGATTTGCTAACTTAAGTTTCAGTTACCCAAAGGAGGAGACTTGACTTTTTAGAAAACCAATTATAAATGTTTGAATAGATTTGTAATATACGTATAAGATCTGTAGCAACAGAATACATACCTGAAGAGAGCTCATAATTTCATTTAGTTTATTAGACAAAAATATATGATTTAGACAAGTTTTGCTGACGTGTTATTTACAATCTGAAATCACTCTATATACAGAAAAAAAGAAAACCACAAACACATGGGAAACATTTACCAAACAAATAATCCAAGAATGGTTAGAATAACACGATTTGAAATGGTACAATGAGGAAGGGGATCCATCTACAGATTTGTGTAATGCTTTTATGGATTTGCACCACCTTATTGCAAAAAGAGATTCATGGGAGTCGTTTATACCGTTTCCTTTTTTTTTCACTCTCTCTGTCCTTAATACCAGTCTCTGTAATATTTTTTCACCAAATCATTTAATCAAGCAGAAGAGAGAGCTGTTAAAATTCTCGGTGTTCCCTCTTGCTGAGCCAAAGAGCTGCGGGGGGGAAGGGAGGAAGAAAAAAAAGACGTAACAATCTTTCAGAAAAAAAGTATCTTTTTTTTTTTTTTTTTTAGTTGCGTGTCTATTGCTATAGCATCTTAGTAATAGATAATCGGACAAAAATAATTGTCTCTGGTGTAATTAACACAAGTTCTTTGAGATCTGTTAAGTTTTAGAAAAGTTACAGTCTGGCTATGTACAATTGCAATTTCGTCTAAGTTTGAAAAGATTAGAGCAACTCCTGTGTTGTTCTCATTGTCGGTATGTATTGTTATGGTGATGATTAGGTGTTATAATTAGCCTTTATTATTCAAACACTCTGTTTCACATAAGTAACATTCCTACAGTGAAAACAAACAAACAAACTCACTTGTCACGGACAGGCTGGAAGGGCGATTTTAGCGGCTGGGGTGGGGAGT
>VWZP01008963.1:984978-1027016 GCA_013396995.1 Dicaeum eximium | reverse complement strand
TTTTTTTTCTGTCTTGTTCCTGTAGGGCTGCATTATGCAGTTTTTAATTAGTTTGTGTTTGTATTTCACCCGTCCCAAATCAATGCCATCCTGGAGCAATGCAATGTAAATTCCTGCAGTACAGGTGTAGCTGCTAGCTCTGGAACACTAGGAAACTCATGTCTTACAAATGAAAGCAGTGAATGCCATTCAGCCAAACTGTCAGCTTTAAACAGCCAAGAGGAAGGAGATCAAAGCAGAGAGCAGGAACTTCTACTCTCCAGATTAGTCTTTATGGTTTGAACGCCTAATGCTATTAAAGGGAACCAGGACATATAGCAAAGTTATCGTTGGCTACAAAGTTACTTCTAATTTTGCTAAAGTCCTGCCTTATTTTGGCCAATGTAAGCCTTCAGAGCATTTCAAGATGCACTGTTTCCTTTGAGGCCTAGTAGCTACTCATTGGAAATTATGCAGAACTAATACCTTCAGAGACACATTTCGGTTTGTGCACATATTTATATAACTTATCGCCTTTTGAAAGATAATTTTGATTTCCTCCTAGGTTCCACAAAATCTTTTAATGGAACTTGCAGCAATAAAACCTGAAATTCTAGTATCTCCAGACATGAAAAGTCTCTTTATGTTGTGTTTGGTGTCTCTTCTTACTTGAAATGACCTCTGTACGGTGGTGTATAAATCTATTATTCCAGTCACCGGGGAATTCTTTTAAAGATTCTTTTTTTTTTTCTTTTTGTCAGGAATAAGAGATCGTTCATCTTTAACTAGGCCACATAGAAATTATGATTCAACAGCAGTGTATATTTAATTAGAGTAATCTCACTTGAATTTAATTACCTAATGAATTATTTGTTTAAAAGGTAAAAAGGCTTGTTTGCCAAGTACAGTGCAACCCACTGATAAGAACTTCCGTTATAANATCCCCGGGATCCGCCGGGATCGGAGCTGCTCCCCGGGGCTGCTGTCCCTTCCTCTCAGTGCCGCGTCTGGCCAGGAACAGGAAGATTTCAGAGCGGGGAGTGACAAGCTACAAAACAGTCGTCATCTATTTTTTTTTTTTTCCTTTCTCAATTTCCCCTTAGTCTTATGGTCAGTGCAACAAATCACAGTCCTTTGATTATTTATGCTTCTTCAGCCGTGGCAACAAAAACCGGCCAGCCTCTGCCCTTGACCCTTTTCCTTGATTCCCAAGTTTTCCAGCTACTTGCATTGTTTGTTTCCAAAATACAACACATACAGTGCTGAACTGCAACACTTATTGGAAGATTCGTCTGAAAGCACCACAACTCAGGCATTANGCGGGGAATTTCCACAGCCCGCCGCCGGGACTGGCGTAAGTAACGCGCAGGCGGCCGTGGGGGCGGGCGGCAGCGGCGAGGGAGAGCCGGGACAGGGGCGTCCCCGCCGGGTGGATTGCGAGGCGAGAGGCGAGAGGCGAGAGGCGAGAAGCCGGCGCCATTGGGCAAGGGGAGGGGAGGCCGCCCAGCTGCAGCCGGCGGAGGGNTTTTTTTTTTTTTTTTTTTTAACTTATTCAATAATGGGAAGCTCTCCTTGTATTCTACTTACCTGATGAAGAGAAACTAGGTCAAAAAAATTTTGGTTGGTTTGTGTGTTTGCTTCTGTGCTGGGAATCATCTCTTTGGTTTGACAGTGGGTCCTCTCGAAGGTGTCATTGGGCGGACACTTGTCGCTTGGCCCGAGAACTTTCGGTCTGTCCCTCCCCGAACACAAGGAGGACATCGTCAGGGCCTGAACTGGAGTGGGAGGAACAGCAAGGGCTTGGATCGACCTCTCCTTCCTTGCTGCCCCAGCTGTGATGCTCTGGCACCACGCGGATCTCTGTTAGATTAGAGAACAGACGTCAAAAGAGGTCTCTGGAGGTGGGGAAGGTGGCCTGGGGGTGCCACACATGAAACAAGTATTTCTCCCTTACCTTCCTTAGGTAGGTAAGAACCTACCAAGCATTTCTGCTTGAGAAACACCAGCAGAGGGAAAGTGGAACGTGGGTATACTCAAACCGTGGGCAGGGAGCGTAAAAGTAGGTGCAAGATTAAAACTAAGCTTGAGCAATGCTGAGGCACCATTTCGAGACACAGCCGTGCTTGTGAGTCCCTAATGGGCGGCACTGAGGCTCCCACTCATGCAGTCCTACAGCCAAGGACGGCACCACTCGCTAGCCCGTGGGCGCGGGCGTACCCCACACGCAGGGGCAGAACTGCAGAAGTACCCGCGGATCAAAACACCAAACCTCTCTGCTCGGCAGGGAATTCTCTCCCGGTCCCCTTCGCCCCGCATGACCAGGTGGGAGGCAGCCTGTGCGGAGGTGGCTAGGGCAGCGAGCCGCCGGGGCCCAGCGCGGCTCCGGCCCTCAGCGCCTTCACCCCGCTCCTGCGCCCTTTTTGCCGCCGACGTCTGAAAAGGAAGATGTTTTCCAGAGCTGCCTGCCCTGCTGCAGGCACACCTGCTCACACCCTGCTCTGACCCTCAGTCAGTCGCTGAGCAGCTTGCGCTGTGCCAAACTTGCTCTGCAGCCGCTCAGGGAGGCGAGGAAGGCTCCTCTTGGCCTGGGGGATGTGCTGGGCGTCAGGCAGGAAAGGAGTGGTGGGAACTAGCCCCAGGCTCTGCTCTTCCCTGTCTTCTCCATTGAAGGCAGAGATCCTAATTTGTTTCACGAGTTTCGGAGGTCTGGTGAGGTGCAGCAGTTTTATGTACGGGCTGCACTAGCTGCAGTGGGGCTGACCAGCTCACCAGCACCTCAACTCCTATCTCAGGGTGCCAGAAATGTTGGATCATAATGACCATTTTGCACTTTCAGGTAAATATGCCAAGTCCTGAACCCAAGAGTAGCCTCGGGTCTGTTGCAGTGAGAATGGATGTTGACTTCAGAAAACTTCAAACCTCACGATTATATTAAAAATGTCTAATATATTCAAAGTGCAGATAGTGGTCATTTTCAGAACTTCGAGCAAAATTATCACAACATTTCACTGTTTATAGTCACATAAATATTTTGGTCTCCTCTACGATGTGTCATTTGCACACATTGTTATTAGAATCAACTGGCACCCTCGCTGAAATGTTTATAATGACTTTAAGGTGTTATGGGAGTTATAGATCTGCAGGCCTGGCATTTTAATTCTTGTGGACCTATGCTTTTCCTAAGGTTACAAGTGCAGTTTCCACAGCAGAGCTGCATAATGTAGTTTATTCCATTATTTTTAATAAACAAATGCCCATGTTATCAGATCATATTTGTCTGTGTGCTTTTATTCTTACCCTTTTTGGAGCATCTGTGTATTTTCACTGTATTTTTACTGATAAATTACAACTGTTTAATTTCAATCATGTAGTTATGGTAGGACAAACTATTAAATAAATCTTAGACTAGAACTTATTGAATTAAAATTCCTCACCAAAGCTTCTCAGATGCTTTTTAATATTCTATAAACAGAGCAATTTACAATGTCATTCTATCTCTTCTATAGCTTTCTTCTAACACTGCAGCATTAGTAGCAGTTGGTGTATTTTCTGTCTTTGGTTTCTTTTTCCTTAGATGTATAGTCACTCTTTTTGCTATTATAATTGATTTATGTATCCATTGATGTGTGCTGCATTTTAATGATGACTCTTTGTTTTATCCAATAATACTTTTCAATAAGATTGTTTGGACTGCATTTTAAGGACAGGTGTAAGCTGATGCTTAGAGTTTTAATGCCCACTGTTGACCCAGGCAAGATTTTTGCCTGTGAACAGATTTGCACTCAAATAAGACTGTACATTTTTATGCATTTTTACACTTACCTACATTTTTTACTTTACTTTAGGCTTACTGGAATGTAATTGCCTTTCCCCTTTTGCTTCTTTCCTCTACATTAATATGCTAAATTCTATGAGGCCCACATCTTTTGTACTTTTTATTTCTAACAACTCCAGATTATATTTGAATGGCAGGACAGTTAGAGCTTGACCTGTATCAAACAGCACTGGTCCATTGAAAGCAACAAGATAACAGTGAGAGCAGAAAAAAAGTAGATTTAATAGTAAAATAATAGTAATGAAGTGAAAATACATCCATTAAACACCTTATTATAAGAAAATCCCTCATATGTGGTTCTTAAATAATTATTGACTAGTGGGCTAATAATATCACTTTTTAAAACAGCAAAGTTAATTATGTACTCTACTGAATTATTCGAAAACTAAAAATTGGGGTTTTTAGGGTTGGGATCTTGTGGTAGTTAAATCACTGTGGCAATGTGTAGAACTTGGTGTGCAATCATGAACTGCACCATTGTACTCTAGAAATTAGCCCTGAGTTTATTTTATTGATTCACTGCAGGTTTTTCTCCTCAAAACTGCTGTTTCCCATCCCATATGTTTCATTTTACTTATGCATGGTAGTTCCCTGTCAAAGGTGGCAATTTTGGGGGTTTTCACTTGGGCTTGAGAACATTCAAATGATAATATCACATCCACTGTTAATTTTTCATGTATAACTATACTGCTTCAATTTACTGGACATTTTATGCAATATGTGTATTCTACTGTTTCCTCATATGTTTTGCATTGGTCGCAGACAAGATAAATTTTAGAAGACTAAGTCATGATGCTCAGAGATTTACAGACATTATTAAGAACAGTGAGGAATTATGAGCATTCATAAACACAACAGGACCAAATTAAGACCTTCAGTTCAGCAGCTGGAAGCCTTTTGGGGTTGATTACTACATGCGAAGGGAAAACATGGAAGGAACTACTTATTCAGTATACTCTGTACCCTCAAGTTAAAGAGACTACCCATGGAGTAAAATATCTGTTAGCTCAGCTGTAGATAGTGGAACCTGAAGTATTTTTATTGTGTTCACCTATGTCTATAAGTTCAAATATTTAACACCTGGATGCTTTTTTAATGTTGCAGGATACTCAAAGACAGATACTAATCCAAGCAGATGTTTTGAAGGCCAGGAAAGTTGCAGGTCGTATCCTGCAGAGCTGGGCTGATAATTGACAAGGAAATGCCCATTTTCTGTTTCACCTTTTATTTGTTTCCTCAGCTTTTCCATGAGGGTCACAGAGTTAGGCAGCAACACAGTCATTCAGTAGTTCACAGAAGGTTTTGATCTCTCTCTCACCTTGTCTCAGGCCAACAAGTATTTGCAGTAGCTCATACTGTGCTGGCATCGCTGCTGTAATTGCACTAACCCAGAACAGTGTTGCCATAAACATTTCTATGCTAAGCTTAATAATTCTAATGCTTCGTGGAAGCAGTCTTGGTGCAGTTGCATTGATGTAGTAGATGCTGCCAGCGTAACTCACAATAATCTTGCAATCCTTACAAAGCCTGCTCTCTGCAATTTCCTTCTACTTCACATTATTTACTTGGTCTAAACTATTTGCTGTTTCACAGAGTGATAAATACCAGTTCATTTATTTCAAATAAAATAATCTCTTCAGGTATTGATTGGTGCTCTGACTAATCCCCACTTCATGAGTCCATCTTGGGACCTGTTGGGAAGTTTCACCATAATGCAGTGCTGCTCCATAGCTGAGCCAACTTCAGTGTTAATATAACAGATTTTCACCTGCACAGAGGTTTGCTGGGAATTTTTTACATTGCTGCAAGTTTATACACTCCTTTAAACTAAGATAAGCTCTACAGGCATTAAAAAGGACTTCTCTAGCAGAAGCTGGAGTACTTGATGGAAAAGAAGCTGTGGTCAAGAACCTTTGACATTTCAATTTCAGTGTCTTTTTTTTTTTGCTTGTTTGCTTTTGCTGTGAGGTTTTGTGACTGAAGAACAGCCCTTGGAGTCCTGGGAACAGAACAGCCAGAACAGAACAAAACAGAACAGAAATTATTCTCCTTCAGTAGCAAAATAGCTCCCCTTGGGGGAAAAAAACCCTCCATGTTGGACTTCTGTGTCTCCTCTGAACAGCAAAGCTGCTAATAATTTGTATCCTACCAGTTACTTTCTTTAGGGTACCAGTCTTTCTTTCTGAACAGAGTATGCTTTATTTTTCACCATTCTTTTTTAGGTCTTCTCAGCTTGTTTCTTATCTTTGCCCATTATTTGCCACAATTTTCCTTTTGTCTCCATATTCCATGTTTGTATTTGTCCATCTTTCCTGGCTCAGTCTTGTCAGCTTCATGTTTGAACCCACAGTAAAACCCCTCTTGCTCTTTCAATTGTTTTTACTGAAAACAGCATCCTTATATTCTTCATGTTTATCTGTATTTGTAGTTGAAAAATATTTCAGAGAAGGGATTGACTTTCTGCATGTTCACATAATGCCTACTTCATCTGAGACCCTAAAGCCTAAGCAGTAATTAATAAATAAAAAAAATCATCCATTTTCCACTGACGTAGTTATCCTGTTTAAAAACTATAAGTTTAAGCAATTAGGAACTCAGGTGAGTCCTCATGTAACGATAATTGTGTGACTAATTATGTTATCCTTTTCACTCCAGTAAAACTTACCCTTGGAAGGGCATGTATGTATGCAAGAGTCAAAAACATTTCTGGATTTGTTTGCTTTTGCATTCCTAATAGTTTCTTGTTAATAGGAACTGTTCATGGAAAAAATGGTGGCCTGTGGATGCAATCTGACCTTCAGCTAGAGCCAATAAAAAGTAACTTTAAGTTCATCTTCTGACTGTTCAGTGTTAGGAAAGAGTATTAGTGTATTAGTGTATATGTGTTTACCTGGAGTTCATGCTTCCATGCATGTAGCACTTGCACAGTTTCCCCAGTAGTAAGAATGTTAATTCAAACACATACAATTTTGAACTTTTTTTTTTTTTTTTTTTTTTTTTCCTACAACCATTTAAGTTTACTTGGCAGCAGTAGAAATGAGGTAATACATGTGAGAAAGAAAATAAAATGTGTTTAACACCACCAAAAGGATAACTTCAGCCAGCTTGGCAAATTAATGGGAAATGTGGGGATGCAGCCAAGGGCATGGAGAGGTAGATGAAGACATGGTGAGGTCGGCTCTCCAGTTCAGGAGCTGAGCCTGAGAAGTGAACAAAGTCCTGCCAGAGTGTAACCTCAGCAGGTTTTCAGATCATACCACATTTGGAGTGCCTCTTTGCCTGGAGGGCAAGCTGCTGTTCAGAAGGACATAGGTAGGCTGGAGAAAGTCCAGCAGGAATCTCATGAGATTCAGCACAGAATGTGGCCTGGTCTGGGAAGCCATCCTCCTTCCATCCAGTCTTGGCGTCAACATTTCAAAAGGCAGCTTTATAAAAAAGGACCTGATGGCCTCAGTGGACAGCAGAGGGGACATGAGCCAGCAGCAATCAGCACTTGCAGTCAAGGAGACCAACTTCATAATGAGCAGTAATAGTGTGAGCACAGACAGTAAGAAGGTAGTTATTAGTGGGGTGGGTGGGGGTCTCCTTCCAAACAGCCAGGGACAGGATGAGGAAATGGTCTCAGGTTGTGCCAGTGAAGATGTAGAGGGGATATTAGGAGAAATTTCTTTACTGAAAAGATTGTCAGGCTTTGGTACAGGCTGCCCTGGGAAGTTATTGAGCCGCTGTCCCAGGAGGTATTTTAAAGATGTCTAGATGTGGTGCTTAGGGACATGGTTTAGTGGCAGACTTGGCAGTGCTAATGGCTGGACATGATGATATTAAGCATCTTTTCCAACCTAAATGATTCCATGTTTCTTCTTTAATTAGCACTTGTGAGACTCCATATGAAGGACTCTGTCCATTTTTGAGTTTCTCAGTGCAAAATAGGTATTGACATGCTGCAGTCAGTGTAAAAGGGCTACCATGATAATTAGAAGCCTAGAAAACACGAAAAAGAGGAGCTGGACGAATAGTGGTTTTTCAGCCAAGAACAACAGGCTAATGGCAGGTCTTATAGCTGCCTTCAGATGCTTTTTGATAAAGTATAATCTAAATGGAAACACTCTTCTTAGAGTGGCAGGATGAGAAGAAGAAGATAATGGGAAATTATGTTTAGATACCAAAAGAAAAAAGAGCGGGGTGGCAGGGGGCAGGAGTGGGAAATAAAATGAAAGGAAGCCATAAGAACCCGGACAGTTTATGGACTCACCATCCCTGAAGATATTCAAAATGGAACTGCATAACACCTAGAGGGATCTGACATAGTTGGACCCATGTTGAGAGGAGGGCAGAACTAGATGACCTCCAGAGATCCTATCAAACCAAAACTATTATGATTTTGTAGCAGTTGAGCACAGAGCAATGAAAGAGTGGAGTTAACATCCTTGCCTGTGTTAAAGGACTGTCCAGGGCAGACTACAAAACGTGGCAATAATCCATGTGGCTGTAAGGTGTCAGTTGTATTGACTACAGATACACATATTTAATAGCTTTGAACTCTCATCAGTATCCACTGTGTAACAAACTGATGCTTCTCTCTCTTAGGGGTTTATAGTACAGCTTTTATACAGCCAAGGTTGCTAATAAGGTACTGCCTGATACAGCAAACAAACCATGAGAGCAAGCTAGAGACGTCTGACAAGCACTGTGCCATATTTATCAGTAAGCAATTTCAGGAAAGAATGGAGAGGAGGGAGAAAGGAGTGAGCAAGACCAGAGAAATAGTCACCATGCAGCTGATAGCTGACTTTCCAACCCAGACAGTGATTTAATGGTCTACTCCAGGAGATGTAAAAGTAAATTTGCATGTGGATGTTCAGGACAGCATGGTAAGAAAGTAGAGCTACTAGTTATTATCATGTATTATACTTCTGAGGATAATTCCTCTGAGCACACAAGTAAAGGTGCTTCCTACCTAAAGACCTTTTGTCTATGGCCAGACTAACACAGCTCAGCTCTCCTGACTCGTGATGTCCCAGGAGAGCCTCTTGGCCCATTCTAACATTACAAAATAACAAAGACCAAAGTCACAGAATGTAAAGTACACAAGAGGAACAGGAATGGCTTGAAATGTATTTTGTAGTGTTGAAATAGAAGTATTACTTGACCTTTCTTAATCCTAATTATTATTCTTATTTATGAAAGAACAAGTGCTGCTAAATAAAAGATGTAATTTTAATTGTGGAATTAACTGTAATTACATGTCATTATGAAATATTCCATAATTTTGTAATTGCTTAAACTGTTGGTATTTACTGAACATAATTTACAGTAATTCCTTTATTCTTTCTTTGTCTAACCAATAATTATCTTTGTAATAGGTAGTAGAATCATGAACTGAACAAAACTGTACACATTAAGTGTTCACAACATTTCTATTTGTCTTTTGTTTCTGTAGGAATCCAAAACAAAGTTAATCTGATCAACAGGGATCAATAGAAAAGTGAGTGAAGATTCTTATTTCTTTGAAGCCAGGGAAGGCAATGAAATAATCCTCCTAAACAATGAAGGCCTTTAATTCAGAGCCTTGAACACTGAAAGGCATTGTGAAGTGGGATTTGCAGTGTTTCTGGTTTTAATTTAAACTGTACAAGCAGGTGCAGTAGTTGGAGGTGAATTACTTTTACTACATTTTTGTGATAATACAAAAATCACAGAAAAGTCCCAGACCCAATTGAAGGACTACAAGAGTAAAAAAGTCCTTTTGTTTTACCTTCCATGTTCCCATGCCAAATTTTAATGTATCCATCATTTCTTTGTGTATGTATTTCTTTGTATATGTGTATGTAATGTATCCATCCATTTCTTTGTGTTTTCATGTGGTCCACAAGCTGAAGGACATCTCAGTAGTTGGGACTCTGCACCCCTGTGAGCTGGCTACCTCTGGAAGAAACACGAGCCAGTTCTTCAGCCTCCATCTACCTGGTGCCTTTACCTGCAAATCTGGTAGTGGACTGGGCTGCAGAGGGCCCTTCTGTGAACTTTTGGGACTGAGGAGTGTTAAGAAAATATAGGACTAGCCCACCACCCTGGTTCACAGGTAGTTGGTTCGTCAGGTGGGTAACACACAGCAGCAGGGCGGGGACTTGCCAGCCAGGATTATCTTGCACCATTTCCAGGATCTAGAAGTGGCAAGGGAGCCAGTCAAGAGTTCAGGACACTTGGCATCATTTGATGATGAGGCAAGTCCAGAATGTAAATCCAGTCTTGTGGTAAGCAGCCAGAGTCTTACTTGGCCTGGTGACCACCAGACAGGACCTGGAGTTAGGTGACAGGTCTGAGGTCAAGCTGGGGAGTCAGACCATGGATCAGAGCCCAGTCCAGCAGACTGCATAGCTGGGAATGGCTGCTACAGACCTGGAGACAGGCACACTTACAGCACAGCTCAGGCAGGATGCTGCTGATGCTTTCACCCTCTCTATTTCTGTCTACTGCATAGGCTTGTGAAAATGCACCTTGCAGTAGGCCACCTACTGTCAGTCATCAACTTGTTTGAGGTAAAAGAAGTTCTTATAAATCTTCTCCTAACTTCTTCTATCCCATCTCCTGATTCCTTTACTTTGTGTTCAGCTGAGTCTATTTGGCAATGAAAATATTAATGTTAAATATTTATGTTCAATATGTCCAGTTCCATATATCTTACAGATGGAACAATCAATGAGGATTGATTGCTTGTTCTCTTTGTCTTGATCTTTTGCTTGATTTTGTCTTTCCTTTTCTTGTAATGTGAGAAAAAATTCAACTTTTGAACCTTGGGTTAAAGAGTTTGTCTTGACCTTATGCCAAACTTGCTGATTTTGTTATTCTGTGTTCCTGTTTGTAGCTTCTAGGAAGGTACAAATGGGCAAAATCAGGCTTATTGTGGATTCACAGCTCTAATCATGATGACTGCAGTCATTGTGAGGGCCATTTAAAATGTATTTATTTTGGAAGTTGTCTTTGGGGTTTTCTGTCTACCTGCAAGAAAAAATATTGTCCTCCAGCCTACTTACCTCCAAGAACTCAGGGACCCTCAACCATCAAAGCTGTCACAGAAGATTGGTTTCATGGCATTGTGGGGAGAGGCACGATGCCAGAGTGTTGTTCTTATCTTCAAATAACATCTCCATGAATAAGGTCCTCTTTGTTTTGGGAACCATGGGTGTGTTTTGTATGCACTGTTCATTTATTTTTTCAGTTACATGTTCAGAGATAACACAGGTTGAACTAATTGTCTAAATAAGATTTGGAATTCAACAAATTACAGTGTTCAAGAACATAATTTTCTTTGACAAAAACAACACAGGTAGTGCTCTCCTAGTCTGACAGCTCTGGGAGCTAGTGTTGATTCAGAAGTGCAAGAATGAGATTCTAAAAGAGTAAGAAAATAAGAAATGTTATTTATCACTGTTTCGGTGTCACCAACTTGTTATTTTTATTGTTCTTCAGAATAATGGGATTTATTGAAGCAGTTTATCCTCACATCACAAAATTCACGTTGTGCTTAAAGAACGAGGAGGATTCAAAATAGCAAAACATAAAAAAGCACCTTAAAGGTAACAGAAATCCACAGCAACACTACACTTTAAAACCTACCCTATTTCTATCTGGAACAAGCAGAAAACAAGTACATGTGGAAAAGAATAGTTCAGTTATTAAAACCGCACAAATTGAGATATTTGCATAGTTACTGCCATGCTCAAATGAAAGAAGATAATTGTGTATATGAAAGGTTTTCAACAGCTGTCTTTGAAATCAAATAAAGAATTAGATAAACACGCTGGCTGCTTTGCATCTGGGATATGCACGCCAACACTCAATATTCACAGATCGCTAAGTGGTTGTTGGACACCTGAAATTCTATTGATTCCTAGAGCTCAATAATGTCTCACAGACTTAATCAAAAGAGCAGGCAAGCAAACAAGTAATTATATAGTATTGTGACTCTTAGCATACTAGATAAATAACCTCAGTTTGGTATGGCAGCAGCCATAACAGGAAACCTTTCAAATGTTNACATTCTGACTAGATAAATAACCTCAGTTTGGTATGGCAGCAGCCATAACAGGAAACCTTTCAAATGTTGATTACATAAAATTAAGGACGATACAGTGAAAAAGAGTATTGTAAATCAGACAGCAGGGAATTTCAAGGATCACAAATCCTTGCCTAATATAAATTACAGCAATAAATTCTAGCATGGATTGTTTTTTTTATAACAATGGTTACCTAGAAAATAGGAATTGTGAGCTAAAATTCCAGGGCATTTAAATCATGATAGTCCCTAGAAGTTTAATTGCTTTATTTTGCTTCCAGCTTGCTCAAAAGTGAACACAAGTAATAGATATAAAACTCTTTGATTGTATAAATTAATATTTGTTTCCTTAGAGTCTATGTTAAGTCAAGAAATAACTTTCTTATTGTAGTTATGGTGACTGGAAATAAATAGTTAACCTTATTTCTTCTCATAGATCTTTAGCACGACCCTATTGACATACATTCATGTATCGAGAATTCCACTGAAAACTGTGGAAAGATACCAGTACAAAACTGGCTTGTGAGTCAGTCTCAGGGCTTGGCAGAGGTTGTTGACCCCTGGATCTTCTCATTATTACAAAACACTCAAAACACCAACTGCCTGAAAGGTAATGGTGATTAAAAAAAAAAATCTTTTAAGATTAACTCCCAGAGCATTGCGCTTTGCTTTTCATCTCACTGGAGTTATTAGTCATCTCTCAGATGGCTTAACAGGAATGGTCACCACACTGTAACCCTGAGCTCTGATTGTGGGGATGTCCTTATGCTATAATTAGAGGAAAGATACTGCCTCAGAGAAAACTGTGGTATAAACATGTAGTGCTCTGGCTAGCATTGATCTATTTTGATATGAAGTGAATTGGCATCATGGGAAGCCAAAGAAGATACTCCTCATGTGGTTTACAAACAAAAAGAAGAGCAATGCAAGAATACAGAAAAACACAGCTTTAACAATGCTTATAACTTGGCCTGAGGTTGACTCCACAGTACCTGCAGGCAATCTCTCGTGATGCAAAATACCACCAGTGAATTCCAGTTCTCAGCTCTTAATGGATATTGGCTTGTCATGATGTCCTCATGACATGTAAAAGCAGTGTTGTGCATAAGTTTACCTGGGATCCCATATATTTCTGGTCAGACTTTCTCAGAAAAAAATTCTGATGTTGCATATAGCATGTTCCTGTCCTTTGACAACAGTCCAAAAAAACAGGCTAGATGAAAAAAACTTGTCTCTGTTCTTACAATTTAAATTTCACTATTCCCAAAGTATTCAACAGGTCCTATCCAAAATCAAGACTTCCACTCTACATACAACTATAAGAGATGCTGTGTAGTAAAGAATTTCTGCAATTGCCCCACAGAATTATAATGTTTTAGGACCAGTCTGTGATTATGCTGTTTAAAGAAAAAGATGAGTCTACAGCTACACAGTGTCTGTCATCTGATGCCACTGACAATATGACATTGATTATATAAAGACAATGATCCTGAATTGTTCTGCAGTACTCCAAGAAAGTGTAAGTGAAGATTTGAACCCATTATTTATTTATCTAGGATGCTTCCATAAAAATTTCAATTCTATATCTTTAGGGCTTCACAGCTAAAGTAGAGCCATTACTGGAGTAAGATGGAAACATTGGCCGTAGTCTAATGCCTCTGCAGTGAGGTGAGAAGGAATCACAATTTCTGTGACTCATAGGATTGCTTTATACAGGACTGGTTGTAGTGGGATGTGCTGCTGAGCTGTGGTGTACAAGGTAATCTCACAAGACCCATAGTTATGGCTTTCAATACATCTTCTGTTTAAATAATGGCAACACTGTCTGATACTAAGGGCACATAAAAACCTAATTTATTTTATTTTCCTTTTATATGATTGGAACTAATGAAAGTGTCAGGAGGTGAGCTATTTCTTTGCATATTGTTTCTTTGCATTTGTTGTTTAGTTCCATTACATCAATAAGAAATGAGGTATTAAAATATATTAAAAGATACATATGACAATTTTCCCTGTTTTTCCAGTGTGATTTGCCTTCACTGTGACTGCCATTCACACAGGAAAACTTCATGATATAGATGGTGATTTTTTTTTGTGTTGTCAGCATCTAAGAAATAATAAGGTATGAGCATAGAGATTAGATTAATATGAAATTTTAAATATTGTACTTAGGATGGTGGAACTGTACCACGTGATCTGCAATAAATTACTTATTTATATTTCACTTAACTATTACAATCCCAGGAACACATTTCCCACAAGTCTTGTATTTTTCTATCAAACACTTGATATCAGGACCTTGACAAAAGAGAATTAAGCATTATGCTGCTGGGGAGTCTTTAGTTTCACAAACCAAGGAATTATATTTTTAACAAGCCCTCAAGTGAATTTGTGATACTGAGTTGTGCTGGCCGCTCTTGAATCCTGTGTTTTCACCAAGGAATTGTGGAGGAAAATGGAAGCACATTCTCCTCAAAACCCTCCTCTCTGACCCAGTGTCTGAGTTCCCAGTTTTCACTTGCAGAGCCTGGCAGGTGTCAGTCTTCTTCCCATGCGGTTGTTTTTTTAGCAAACAAAGATGATCTGCTCTCTACTACAAATAGCTGCAAGTGATAATAATAGCACGGGTAAGGAACCAGGCGAATGCCAAACCTTCCTTGAAATGCCCCAGCCCCTACTGATGAGGAGGCTTGCATGCAGTACCATCTGTCAGGGGTGTTCATTTATCATTAACCAGCTGGGGAGACAGCAAGAACCCAAACACCATCAGAAAAGAGGCAGTAGCTCTGTCTTAACTGCTGTACATTCGTTTCAAGGAAAAATTTGTGAACAGAAAGTAGGGCTTAGTGTATTAAATAAATAATTTGCTCTGAGTCAGATTCTGTTATGTTTACTCACTCAGAAAAGTACTTTATTTAGCAGCTGAGTAAGCATTTCACGTAGAGTTAAATATTATCTGAACCAAGAAAAAAAGATCAAAAATTCATTTTATATTGTGGGAAATAATCAGAAATTTTTAACCATGGCTGACTGTGGTTAGACAGTACCCAATGATGGTCAGTAGGGCACTTCACGTTAGCGTGCAGAAGGACTGCATGCAGAGATTACTGCACCACTTCTAAGAAACTCTCTATTGCTGATATTCAGATGATAATTTTCAGAGTCAAATAAACTCTCAAAGAGACGTCAGGCCCCAAACTTGTCCCCTGCTGGATTCCTACTTCCTCATCCAAAGCACATTTGAGAACCCTGCAAGAGCTGGCACCAATCGGTAAGAAGCAATGCATATAATATATAGAAATGCAGGATAACATAGGCTATAGAAGACCTCAGGAAGTCCCCGGTCCAACTCCTGTTCAAAGCATGTTCAGCTATGGGATCAAACAGGAATGCACAGGGCTTTATCAAACTAGGTTTTGAAACTTTCTAAGATTAAGACTGCACAGTCTTTCTGGGTAACCTGCTCCCCAACTTCACTGTTCCCAAGGTAATAAAGATTTCCTAATACCAAATCCAAGGTGGCATATTTTTTGGTGGCTCTTTTTTCTCTTAAAGGACTCTAAAACTTCAAATGAAAATATTCTTTGTGCAAAAAAGGTTCCCTGCACCTTGCTTTGCGTAGGATTTGATTCAGAGGGCATTTTCCAAAAGTACTTACTAGCCTGGATCTGCCAAATGAAGCAAATAGGTATTTAGACATATGGGAACTTTAGGTACATCCAGGTTAGGATGGAGGTAGCTGAGGATCTTGGCTCAAAATCAAATAGGTACCTCAGACCTTTTTGCAGCTTCTTTCCTGTTCTTAGGCAAGTAAGACTCATTCTTAGTAAGAACATCCACAAGTTTTGTGGGGCTGGCACTCTGAAAAGCAGGTTTGTGATATGAACAAAGAGAGTTTTAGAAGCATTGATAGCTTGTGTATTTTCAGTTTCACGATGGGAATCATATTAATGAGAACATCTGACTCAGAATGTTAATGCTTATTCTCATATGAGATAAAACAAGTAGACAAACTGATAACAGCATCACGTTTGTGTAGCTGATTTTTTGTCTTTTACTTTTAAACAATGCACCATTTCCAGGGAAAACAACAACATCAGCTATAAAACTTCTTCTGGACAGTTATTTAATAAATCTATATCAATTAACTTTAAACCACTGTTAACTACAAAACCAGAAGTTTAAATCAGCCATAAATTCAATTGTGTACTTCAGCCCCCTTGTGACAAGCAATTTCTAAGGATTGCTAACAGGGGTTGATATGGAGAGTTGGTACATGTCACTGTTCTTGTTCACTGTTGCTACTGAACAGAGCATGAAGGATAAAAAGCTTATGAAAACTGGAATGAAAACTTTCTAGATTCTTATATAGAAGCCATCATGTCTCCCTCATTGCCAAGTTTCTTCACAACTAATCCCGTACACATTCTTCAGGGAAAATTGCACTTTTTCAGTTAGAAAATGTAGTATAGCAGGTATTTTGGAAGCAGACAGGGGCTTGAGAGGCAGTCAGTACTCGATATAAATAACTCCATGTGCATCTGGTCTGGTGGTGCAAGCAGGGGTGGGCATGGGGCAGTGAAAGAGTAGAAGGTGCTGCTGCTGGGAAATTCCTTGGAGGGGAGTATAGCTATTAGAGTATGGATTAATTATACTGAAAGTAGAGGATGAGGGTGATCTGAGGTCATGTGGTTATGGATAAGGGGGATAGAAGCTATGGGAAGGAGATGCAGATGGGTACTAGTGAATGAATTGCTTTTACTGTCACAGCTGCCGGCCTGAGCTGGGTAGCACAGATCCCTTCTGCCCTTTGTCAGTGAAGGAAACCTGTAAGCTCCAGCATAAGGACCCCTAATGGATGATAAGGTGGCTAGAACACCTTTACTCTAGTCCTCACCAACCCTTTTCACACTGCCTGCCATATTACAAAATAGCTATGATCAACTTTATTGCCTTTCCTGAACTTCCAATTCACTCACCAATGATGTTTAAAGGCCCCACTAAAAAGGGTGTTCTGACAGAAAGGTGCTCTGACTGAAGTCGTAACATTTACTGTGGTTCATGATATTTCTTTACAAGGACTCTAGGTTGAGCAGTATATAAAATATGGCTTTTTTTCTTTGTCATCCAGGAATCATGTGAGTGTCAGAAATGGTTTAATTTAGACCCAGTCCCGAGTTCCTTTTTGGATCAAAATTTTAATAATATCAGTGGGTGTTTTGGTCATGCAAAGATTGTTAATTTGCCCTCTGGATATCTGGACTGGCATCTTCTGAAATGCTGACTTGGGATATAAATTCCATAAACAGCTTAAATTTAGAATATTTCTCCCTTACCGTACCTATCAAGTATCTTTTTTTTATCCTGTGGGGAAGAAAAAGCCATTGGAAAATCACAAGTGATTAACATATTGTTAAAATCTCAGTTCTGAAAGTAAAAATAAACCATGAAAGCTAACCCCCAGAGCATTAAACCCACCTTTAAACACCTACACATTTCATTCCTGAAACTTTTATTGTTTTTCAAGTAGGAAGAATATCTCACTTGCTGCAACCATCATAAATTTTGACACAGCCCCAGCCACATTATAATGTGCCTTCATAAAGCTCAGTCTTCTCTTCTCTACTTTTTCTTCGTGCTTGCCCAAGTTACAATGTATTTTCAAACAGAAAAGCAGTAACAGACAACTGTCTTTCTGTAAGATATAGTGAGGTTATTCTGTACAAATGGAATGAACCTCATTTTTTCATTTCAGATCAAAGCAGAAATCTTTTGAAGTTTAGCTATTTGATAAAAAAGGGCTTTATAACAAGCAGATATAGAAGTTAATAGGACATAGAGATATTTTATTAAATTGCAAACCATTATTAATATTGCAGTTTTAACTTGAAAGAAATATGTGAAATGACACCGGAAATTAATTAGATTATTTCATCATTCTTTTACATTATAAACTTTGATACACTTGCATAGATATATAGGTACATTGATAAAAAGACACAAAGACAAACAGAATTTTAATGAGTGGGAAGCTTTTATCTACTATCACTTTGTGACTTAATTTTTTCTGTTTATACTGCCTATTGATTCCAGTTGAAACCTGCTGTTTTAATGTTGTTATTGATATTCTCTCTGGGTTTTCTTCTAATTCTGGCATTGATATTACCTTGATCGGATTTAGTTTATTTGAATTGCCTGTAGGTTTCAGTCTCTGGAGTTTTTCACTGCTTATAGACATGCAAAGATAAAACCTCTCTTTTTATCTAAAAATCCTTGAGAGACTCTGAAAGATACAGCCGTTTTCTGAGAACATTAAAAAAAAGAGGCAACAATCAAAAGGAATATACTTCTCACCCAGCCAACTCAAGACATAATTTCTATACACCATGAGTGTTCTCTGACATGTACAGACTTCTCATCCAGTCAGTCCCATTTGACATTTGGAAACAATGTGTGAAGAAATTGGATTGTCATAAAGTGACAAGTGGTTCCAAGCTCTGTGTCTCAGACTGCACCTTCACTGGACTCTCTCTGGTCCTGGATAATTTGGGAAGTGAACCTGCATAGTGCTCCATGTTACTTATTTTTGTACCATGGTGAAAAAGTAGGCTCTAGCACATTATTTAAATGTAATGGAAAAATCTCCCTTCCCAGTGAGAGAAGTCGATGTGTGAGGGTGGGTGGGGTAAGTGAGGGAAAACTCTCTGTGTTTGGGCTAGAGGAAATTTCTCTGTGTTCCAGAGAGTTGCTATTTTGCAGATGCCCCACACCTGAAACATTCAAGTCCAGGTTGGGTGGATTCTGGAGCAACCTGACTTAGGTGAAGATGTCCCTGCTTGTTGCAGCGGAATTGGGCTGGATGACCTTTAAAG
Source organism: Dicaeum eximium (assembly GCA_013396995.1). NCBI lineage: Eukaryota > Metazoa > Chordata > Aves > Passeriformes > Dicaeidae > Dicaeum > Dicaeum eximium. Next base: position 1,008,274 of record VWZP01008963.1, on the reverse strand, counting down.
GTCACTTTCTACACAAACTGTTCTGTGATTCTGATTTCCACAATTTACCTGTGGCTCTTAGAAAGAAATCAGAAAAATAATACCTAAATTAAAAAAAAAAAAAAAAGAAATTTCAAACCATTTTATCTTTCAAATTATTATGTTTCCATTCTTGTAAAAGTAGAACAAAAACCTGACAAATATTCATTACTCATTTTTCTGCTTTTTTATCTCTCTGTAATTGATTTGCTTTATTTTCTTACTCTTTGTTAGTTTTTTCCTTCCTTTCTTTTTCCTTTCTTTTGGTTTGAGTTAATCTTTGTTCCTTTTCTGTTTTGTTTTGTTTTCCCCTGCTTTCTTCTTCCTTTAGGCCTAGAGTTTATTTTCATTTCTTTGTTCTAATTCTTTTGTCATGTAACAGTACATATTTTTGGAAATAATTATTTTTCAGGAAATAATGAATATTTTCAAGTCTCTAATTAAAGACAGGTAGATACTATGAATATATGTGTAAACATGTGCTATATTTGTATGTGATTTATTTCCTCTGTCCAGCTGTCACAGGCCATTTATATTAACAATTTGACAACTTATGGAATTCCCTAGGATCTAACAGAGAGCCTGTGCAGTACAGGGTATTCACAGACAGGAAGAAGGCTCAGAATTGTTCTTTAGGCTTAGTGAATTGCCTTGATATCAAAATAAATTTAGTTTATAATAACATTAAGAGGGAATGGTAATAGAAGAATGGAGATTGTGCAAAAAGAAAAGTCCTCTAAAGTAAACAGGCTGTGATGGGCTCTTGGAAAGCAGCACAGAGGAAAGAGTAGCACTGTTTGCCTTTTACTATTCTTCCCTGTGGATCACCTGCACTGGGCCAGCAGCACCACTCTCTACAGGCTGTATGGGCTGTATTGTTAGAATTGCTTCTGACAGCAGGAATGAAAATGGATTGTAGGGGAAAAGGAAGGGACCCAATGAATCCAGCTGCTGGTCCATCTTTTGGGAATCAGATATGCCATAGAGACCACCATTTATGATGACCAAATGTGTAAAGTTATCCTTGGTTATAATTTTTGAGCTTGTTTAGTTTTTTATTTACTGTGAAAATGAATTCTACAGCTGAAATATGCATTTTATATAAAGAAAATCCTTTTGCTACCTGATAATTTCTCTGAATGCCCCCTTGTCTTTCCTTGTCTTTCTTGTAATGAGATATAGTGGATGAGTATTTTTTATTCACATTATTCATCCTCTCAATGATGTGACATTTTAGGACCAAATTAGTCAATATAATGATTTTTCCGTTTCAGATTTTGCTGTTCTCTGTGTCTTCACCAAATTGACTTTCCCTCCTTTCTCCTTCATCCTATTGTCTTTAACCTCACTTATGTGTATTTAAAAACATGTATCTTAGTACAGGTCCATGTTCATCATTGGTAAGCCTTGACTGGTTCACCCAATGAAATTCTGAGACTGAACATTTATTTCCAGTCTTTGTTTACTCTCCTACAACTATTATTTATCAATGAGAGGGCCTTATCTTTTAATCCAGACCAATTTAGTTTATTAAAAAGCATTTGGTGAAAGACCTTAAAAAAACCTCAGGTGTTTTCTATCAATGAAGTTGTCTTACCTCCTTACTAATTGACTTTTTCAATATTTTTGGGAATTATGACTCCTTTATGAAATAATATGTATTTTATTTATACCTTCAGACACTGATTCTGTTTCTACCAATTTCCCCACTTGGACAATCAAGCTTACTTCTCTGTAGTCTATGGGATAATTTTTTTTAAAAATGATGTCATATTTGCCAGTTTCTCTCTTTTACATCTTTTACATTTTACATCTCTTTTACATCTTTTACATCTTTTACATCGGTGAGAGTCCACTGACTTTCAGGTTGCTTTTCATATTTTTCTGGAGTGTCAGAACACTAGGAAGTTATATTATGTGGAAACAGTTTTCTCTAACTATTTCCTCTGTGTCTGCATTATTTACTTTCTCATTTCTGTTTCATTGTAATTTCAAAAATCAATTGCCAGCTTCCTAATAGGTAAACAGTTAATCTCAGGTTGGCAGGCCTTGAATCAACACATATTGGGCTCTAAAATACTCAAATAGTCTGTTGAAGACTGGTTGGTAGTATTTATTTGCTGACTGGCAGTTAAATATTTAATTGTTGGATTCACTAACCGTTAAGCATATCGCACAAAAAATGTTGACTAGCTCTTAATTTTCACATCAATTTCCTTTTCATTTTCCTCTGCATTCTGCTTCTTAAGAAGATTTCGAAGACTCAGAGGTATCAAATCAAACAGAGCTATAGAATTCTGGCACCTTTTAGAGAAGTCAGGGATTCGCTATATTTGCTGTGGTTCAGCTGCAGACACCAACCAAGCCCCACATAGCCCCTCACTCACTCCCCTACCACTGGGACTGGGGAGAGAGTTGGAAAGGTAAAAGGTAGACAACTTGTGGGTCAAGATAAAGATGATCCAATAGGGGAAGGAAAAGTAGCACATGCAAGCAAAGCAAGAAAATTAATTCACCACTTCCCACAGCAGGCAGGTGCTTCGCCTACTCCAGGAAAGCAGGACTCCACCACAGGAAACAGTGAACTGGGAGACAAATGCCATCACTCCAAACATCCCCCCACAAGAAGAAAGCATCATCTGCAGTGCAAGACTGGGGAGGAGGAGGAGGAGAAGGAATGATAAGGAGGGGCACTGGAGACATTGGCATGAGCAGAAGTGGAGGCTACAGATGAGGATATGCAGGAAGAAGGCAGACATCTAAACAGAGGGAAAGAGTACAGACAGGATTCTGGGGAGAAATAAATAGAAAATGCAATTTTAGAATATTCCCTATCCAGAACTTGTAATGGAAACGAGATTTGCTAACCTCTACCTTTCCTATGGTCATTGAACAGGCTTGAAACCCACTGGTTAAACTGTGCATCACATCAATTTATTAATGGTTAATCAATATATTCGGTTTGGTATCATCTGCACTTCTGCTGTTAGCTCAGTTGGAGAGGTGTGTGCTATGATCTAAATCCTGATTGTGGCCTCAGTATTAGTGCTGATATAGATTAAAACAGCAGATGTTTCATTTTAAAAAATTTAAAATCTGTCTGAAAAGAGCCCCAAGACTGTGAAGTCAAAAATAGAGGTGCCTGAAACTCCGGAGTCTAAACATATGCAGGTGCTCCTGCTTTTGTGTATTTTCTGTAACTATTGCTCTGCAGACTTTCATGACAGACACAGAGGAGGTGAGGCAGGACAGGACAGTGTGACTCAGCCCTGCTGAATGCCTAAGGTGTCTTCTCTGAGGGTGAACCAGGTTTGTGTGCCTGCTGCCTGTAGCATCTGTGCCACATGTATGGAACCAACAGAGCAGGGGGAGACAGAGGAAAATGGGCATAGCCACGCAGCCAGAGAATGAGAATGTCTCTGCCTCTACCAGGGACTTATACCAAGACTGGCATGTAATCATTCCAGCTGAGCAAAAATCCTGTTTTTCTCATACTCTGTGGATACCTACAAAGGACGTTGAAGCCAGATTCATGCCAATGTAGAATTGTTACTTCTGGAAACCGAAGAAAAGCTGGCTGTTCTCACCTTAGACGGTTTTGAACACTGAGGGAAGAAGCCAAAACCAAATGATTCTCCAAACAAACAAATCAAAATATCACCCCCCAAAAAAAAAAAAGAACCAAGAAAAAAGAAAAGTTTGATTTAAATCTCTCAAGTGAGCTTATTGATAATTTTGGCTATTTTTGTCTGACATTTTTCACCTGTAAAAGGATGGTATAATTTTTCTCTTTTCATACAGATAGAGCAAAGAATTGTAACTAATTACTGCTCATGAACACAGCTCATGAAGGAAGAAATTCCTCTGTATCTAGTGTGTTTTTGCTTGCTTTTGCTAACAAAGTGCAAGGAGCTGAGCACAGAGAAAAGGATTAATTAAATATGACTGTATCAATTCAATAGTTAGGCATTTAGTCTAAGGTCATGTCAGCAAAATGATCTAATGATTCATCCTATTCCAAGCAGACACTTACACAGAACAAATCACCCTCTGTACTTGCTGGACTGTCTGTCAGTGGTTACTGAGGAAGCAGGGAGGACTAGTTCAGGCCAGATACCCAAGTTTAGGAGCATGTGGAGTCAGGGAAGGTCAGTAAACAATGTGAACAAGTACACATGATTTGGGAACTGGACAAATTATTTTTGTTTAAAACCTTTCAAATTTAATTTTTACAGACATTTAGGTGAGTTAAAAAAACAAGAATTTGCATTGTGCTGAGTAATATAGCAGGAGGAATTGCTCTCTGGTGCAGTTACAAACTAAGTTATGAAGAAGGTGAAAATAAGAAAATGGTATTCCAGTCATACAGAACTTCTGTAGACAAGATTAAAGTGTTTCAGCTGTTTGACTGTGATGATGAGGTGAGCATCTGAGGCCTCCATTCTAAAAAAGCATTGTACTATAGATTTTTTAACCATTAGAAATTATCAGTTTATATTATTTGCTGATGTCAAAGCGTACAAAAAAAAATCAGTGTATTAGCTTCTGTGTATCATTACACAAGGTATGTTACATATGAACTGAATATCATGTCTGGTGATGGAGAAAGTCTGTTTGTGTCTAATGCTGTTCCCTGGAGAAATTGTTCAAGAGCTGTTCATCCTTGTGGAAAGATTACTCTGATATCAGTGAGACTTATCTGCTGTGTAAGTGCCAGTTGAGTTGTAAAGCTTCTCCAGGGCATTTTATCAGGTGTTCTTACTCAGCATCAATGGTCTCTATGAGAAGAGAAAGAGCTGAGAAAGAAGGCTTCATTCTTCCAGTTAAAATAAATAGATCTATGTAAGATCTAAGGTAAGGTATCTAAGGTAAATGCCTTTTCAACCCTATATATATTTTTTTTATAATTAATTTAATATTTTTAATTTGATGCAAAGTATCTTCAGCTCTCTGCTGTCACACAGATATTGAAACCTATAACATTTCTCTTTTTCTTATTTTGTCCTCTGTTAATGCTGAGTATTACTTCAGAGGAAAGAAAAAAGATGTGCTAAAAGATGTGGATTCCCTTTTTAAAGAACTGGTTTTCTAGTGCTTATGCCAAGAGTTTCATCTTGGAAATTCTTCAGATTCTGTCCTTGGACAGATTTATATATGGGATTTTCACATATGTTTCAGTGAGAGTTTTGCACTTTTATCTTAGAGGAATTTGACCTCTGGGGTGTACCTCTCTTGGGACTAGTTTAGGAATATTAGCTGTACTATGTCCTGAAAATATTTCATGCCCGTTGCTGCCTGACAGAGAGTAATTCAGATACCACTTTGTATGAGACTGCAAGTGGATTTTGTAATCCTTTTGAAATCTTTCCTTTTTTTGATGTCTGTTTGTTAATCAAATTGGAAACAAAATGCACAAAAAGTTGAGACTTTTAGAGTAAAATACGGCACTGTTAGCTAGTGGTTGAGAGTGGAAATGTAAGTCAAAAGAAAAAAGTTCTGTTACAGCCTAAATTCAAGATTTTGTCTATGGCTTGGGAAATATCTCTTAGGACCGGAACTGTTCCCACTATTGCGGCTACGAGGAAGAAATGAACAATTTTTTACAGCTGGTCTGTTTTTTTGCTGCTATCAGATGAGATGCTAATTTTCTCATATACCATTGTGGGAAGGTTTTTAGATCTCTATTTGATTTGCTTTGAGATTCTTGAGTAGGTGGGAAGTTCTGTCCCCCTTAATATTACATTTTGTCTATTTTTGTACTTCTGTAGCTTGTATCAATGTAATGACATTGTTTCTTTTACTGCTTGCAAAAGAAGGCACCACAGTCAAGCTTTAAATAGAGGGTATTATAGTAGTTGGGTTTTGTCCATTGTGTTCCTAAATGCCTAAGTACTTCTGAGGAGAGAGGACTGAAAGGTATTCCTCTAAAATTTTGGTGGAGAAAGAGTTGGTATAGGCAAAATAATAAAGCAGAGGAAAGAAACTCCAAAGAAAAAAGGGAGCTGAAATTTCTTCTTGCATTTTTTCCCCTGTAATTTTCCAGCCTCTTTTCCAGCTAGCAAAATAAACAAGTAAAGGCCTTCTGTTTGATATATTATTCAAGTTAATGAGCAAAAGCACGTTTGTTACTCTCATAATGGAGCTGAGAGAAGGAAATCTGTTGCAAACTTGTCATTGTTTGATGCAAGGCTGAGGATTAATATTCTTGTTTCAGATCAAGAGTATCCCATTTCAGTACAACAAGTTGCTATTTTGTGAACTTATATTATGCAGAAATCAGTGTTCACAAACAGGATTACACAAAAATAAAAAAGGTATGAAACAAAACCAGCTCATTCATTTTTGATCTAACTTTTGTGTAATAAATCCTAGGAAAAAAACCCCAACATCACAGAACACCCCATAAAATGTGAAGGAAGCCTGCAAAAAAATGAGAAAATTAATTGAAAACGCAGATGTAACATGAAATATATAAAGAAGTAATTGGTGCAACCACAGTATATATTGGATTTAGTCTTTTTCTGACCTACTGGGTTCTTAATACTTCCATAAACTCCCAGATAATGGACTTCAAATTTTTGTGCTTGTTGAACATTTAACTCTCCATGTCATTTGGGACTTCTGTGCACCCTTATCAACACCTAAACTCATACAAAAACAAGCTGCACTTTCTAGAATGGTGCTCCCACTAGTCAAAGCCTATTTAACCATGGTCACAGCAGTCAGCTGTAGTTTCCAAATTTTGCTTTGGGAACAAGCACTCTAAAACACATATGTGCTTTGTGAATGGTCCATTCAATTAGCTGTGGAGATGGTAACTGAATATTCAGTTTATTTTGCATATAGGGAATATTTTTCACTTTATTGCTTATCCATTAGCATGGGTGGAAATGAGTCAAAAGTTTTGGTGGCCAAAGTTCAAAATGTATTGAGCTATTTAAACAATCAGATTTGTAAAATTGTTTTGTTTTATATTTAAGATATGGCAGACATCTATTAAAGACATCTAGCTCCAAATATTATTTCTGGCATCTTCTGATGTTCCTGGACTGTTGAGTTCTGGTTTGAATTTTAATTTGTCAATCTGCAAAATACTTGAAAGAGCAATCTATAGCTAGCTGTATATCTTGTCAGAAAAAGTGTATTGTGTTACAGACGTTTTGAGTTTTTGAAACTCTTCCCTTTTCTGTGCTATTTTGCTTCCTAAAGGTATTTTTTGTCTTACCACTGATTCCAATAGAATGCTTTCCAAGTATTAATAATATCCTCTCTTGGCACCTAGGTTTGGGACTGCATTGGCCAATAGAGTTGAAAAACAAGTAATATTAATAACTCTAATTACCATGCTTATAGGCTAAATGGAATGGAAGAATTTCTAATTCCTCTTTGGAATTTATAATAATTTACCTGCCAGCTGACCTGAAGCATCTAGCCAGACCACTGTTATAAATTACTGTCTCTTTTCAGTGTTTGCTTTATGTGGGATGAAAGAATTATTTACCATTAGTGCTTGTTGATAACGGTGATTAGTCTGCATGTCCTACTTCTGTGGAGAAGCTTACAGACAGGAATTGTACAGTAAATGAACCTGTGAACTCCAGAAGTTACATCCAAACACTTGAAATATCCCTGGTCCAAAACATGAATCACCAGAGCTGTGCCCATTCCAGCTTCCCTCCAGCTCAGACAGGACAATCCGGACAGGAAGTTTAATTTAAAAAATCTCAGGGCTGATAAAATGGTGGAAAGTATTCACTTTGCTTAGCAGTGTCTTTGTTTTTTTTTTTTTCCCTACCCTTTTCTTTATATGCAGTAAAATACTGCATATAAATTTTCAAATTTTCATTTATATGCCTTTGCTTGTGGGTTTTGGTTTTGTTTTTTTTTGGCTTTGGTATTGCTTGTAACATGTACCTCAGGTTACAGTAATTTAAATTTATTTCCACTGTCTGCAAAACCTAATTTTTATTTAAGTGCAAGAATAAAGTATTGGTCTCATTGATCCCTTAATTAGGTGTAACTACTCTTACTGAGAATAAGATACTATTAAGCAAAACTCTCCTTGTTATAATCCCTCAAATATGTATACTTGGGAAAAAGTTAAAAGAGTATAAACCAAAAGGTGTAATAGTATTCTAGAATAAGAAACCCAGGGAAAATAATCACTGTCATGTAAAAGCAGAGCTGGGCATAATCTATAATACTAATGCTTTTTATATGTAGGTTACTGTATGAGAAATGCTACAGTAATTGCCTCCTTAAAGTATTATCTTGATTTCTCATGTAAAAACCAAGCTGTACACAGTAGCTTGAATAGCTGCAAATAGTCTTTTTTTTTTCAGCATGTCTGTGGAAATGATCATGCCAATTATCTTTTTCTCTTAAGCTGAATTTAGTTGTTATTCAGCGTGTTTTTGTAACGTCTGGTGGTGTCACAGAGGATTTCCATCCAGAGACAGCATGCATCTTTCTAGCGCTTATGTCAAAACTCAAGTTATCGAGACAGAAATTCTCCCAGTACATGGTGCTAGAGAATTCCTACTCCATTTGATTAGTAGCCAGGTAAGCTTCTGGGAATTTCTCTAGGAATTACATTTTTCTGCTTTCTTTGGAGCACCGTTTCCCTCGGAGCTAATGTCATCTGCAGATGGGCAGACTGGAAATGCAGGTTGGAGGAACAACTGTCACACACACAGGAACCAGCAGGACAAGGGTGAATTGAGAAAATACTGCTAAAGGGAGCTTACTTGCTTCTAGTGAGCTGCATAGATTATATTGCCCTCAATAGGGAGGGCAACATAAACCCCATGACAGGAACTTGCCTCTCTGGAGAATTAATATCCCACTGTAGGTATCTGGGCCTGTGGGTGTGTTTGCGTTCATAAATCTGAGGGGGTGCGTAAGGGCTCAGATCTTATTGTTCTTGAACTTGTTCATGAAGATGAAACTTATTGGTGACAGTGGGAATTAAGGGCCACAAGTCTGGCTCCAAAGATTGCTGAACAGGTATCTTTCCCAAGGCTGACTGAAATCAAGGGGAAGCCTTTTGTATCAGGCTTATGGTGTGAAAAAGGAAAGGTGACCTGCTGGTCATTCACTTCTTTCTGCAGGCAGTTTTATTTAACATAATGCTGAGAAGAAGTATTGCCAGAGAGAAAATTAGAAAACTCACTTTTTAAAGGTATTCTATCCCAATTTATTTTGGGACTTGGGATCTGCCTTTCACTCATTCACTCATTCATTCATTCATTCTTGAAGTTCCAAAGTAACAGCCAAATGGTAATTCAGGAGTCTTTCTAAGGCTTTCTAACCCATGTCTAGGACCAGGCATGGGGAAGTCTGGCTGGGTATGCATTCCAGAAGCCAGTTTGTGCTAACATGGCACAGCTGGAACACAGAGGCCTCTTGCAGGATATGCCTGAAGTCCAGCTGCCCAGGGGCAGGCAGAGATCATCTTCACAGCCCTTCTGCAGCTGCCATGATTTCACCCACTGTGTCTGTGTCATCCTGTATCCAATTATTGCACCAGAGGGCTGCAGCATTCCTTATGCAAGAAATCTCTGAGTGCTTGCCTTCAACTCACGAGGGAATGGCTTCCCACAGCTTCTCTCTGCCTTAGAGGATTTATATACTCTGAAGAGATCATTTTAGTTTTTTTAAGATTAGAAAAAAATTATTTTTTGAAATGTAATAGTGTTTCAGGATTTAAATAAGGATGCTCTTAGCAAAACAGAAATAAATTTTTGCCTTGTCTGCTTTCTGCCATCCTTGGTCTGGAAAGAAGAATATTCAGCTGCTATTCTAATTGCTCTGTGGGGGCAAATAATTTATATATGAGGGATTATTTAAAATAAAAGGGGCATTCTCCATCTTACTGTTTCCCATCTAGGCTCTAGATTACAGTTGTGATTGCCATCCCTAGATAAAGAATGAACATGTATTTAAACTGTAATTGATTTTAATTAAAAATAGCTAAATATGTACAACTTAAAGGGTTATTGTTTCTAAATGAGAAATGATAATTGTTCTTCTGTCTGCTGCATCATGATGAAGTATTTTGTTGAGAATTTGATATAACTGTCATCTGCTGGGAAATGACTGTGGAAGGTGGCCTGTGATATCTGCAGGCATGTCCCGAATGCATCCATGCAGGATTGTAGCTCATGCTCTTCTGAAGTCAACTGGAAGTCCTGCTTTTGACTCCAAAGCCATAGAACTATTCTCCTGAAAAAAAAAAAAAGTTTATTTATTGTCTTTTCTAATCAGTAGAATAGTTTTAGAATATGTAATAACATGAACAAATTAAGATATCAAATATGTCATTTTTATTCCCAACATGTTACCCATGTTAAACTTTGAAATAATGGTTTCTTTCTTGCAAATTTTCCTCCTCAGTAATTCAAAATACATCTTAAACTCCTAATTTACCATTAGTGCTGTGTTATTATTGTGTGACCTGGCATATTTTGAATCTCTTCTAAATTTTAAGCTTTCTATTGTTGAAGGAGGCACCAAGCTCCCAGAGCACCAGCACTCTCCAAGAGACGCGGACGAGTTCAGGGATTGCAGAATTATATATTCTTATCACTCCACCTGAGGTCATAGCTGTTGGTGATAGAGGTTGCTAGGGCATTATCAGCACTGATTCTTCTTGAGCTGTGAGAATAATTTGGATTCAGGGAAGAAACATGAACTGATCTCTTTCACTCACCCACTAAGTTTAATAGGATTTGTCTTCTCTGTACTATGGGTTGGTCCATTGATAAACACGTGTTACTGGAACAAGTGTGTTATTTTAAAATTTACTTTCCTGTTAGACTATGAACTCTATTGTGACTTAGAGTTGTCATTTTAAGCTGGTTAAGACACCTGGAAAACTCACTTCATTGGCTTTAGATTAGACTTCTAGGCACAAGCTCATGTCACTTAAAGGTTGACAGTGCTGAAGCAGGTATTGGAAAAGGTGCTTGTTTAGTAGTCAGGATAAATTCTAAGCCTTCTGGTTAAAAACAGTATTGGTTGCTCTTAAAACTATGTATGGTGTATGATATCACTGCTCTGAACATATATCCTGCTACTCCTCTTTCCCTCACAGCCTTTTCTTGACATATAAAAAATACATTTGCATATTTTATATATATATAAATTTTATATTGTATATGTATTATTTATATTTGATACATAATTTTATACATATTTATTTATATATGTAATCAGTGTACTTAGGGGCCTTGTAGACATCTCAATTATGTATTTCCTGTTTTGGTTATGCTTGGGTAACATATAGAAATGGATAAAAAATATTGTCAATACAAGACTGTGACCTGCAGACCCTTTCATTTCATCAAAGAGTACTAACTATTGTAGCAACTGCACCATCTTGTTCTATGATAACCATTACAAAGAGAATAATACAAGAATATTATTATTATTAACTTAGTATCTATTAGCAAGTACAGCAAACTACTTAGATAAGTTTAGTTGGGGATAAATAATTTGGAAGTCAAATGAATAGTGGATCTTGGGTGTGAGAGGCAGTGGAGATTAAAAAAAAGTAAAGGAATGGGCTGGTAGCATTTTTTCTCATCATGAACATGGATTTGCATAGATGTTCTTATCTGTAGGTGAACAAAAAACTTCTTAAATCACAGTGCTCTCTAATTAGTTTATTTTCTTGTTTCCTAATAAAAACCTTAAACATCCTCTACTTCTGCTGTTAGGTATTCCATCTTGCCTTTATTTTTCTTTGTGTATTACCCACTTAATAAGTTTTCATCTCACTGTATAACCCAACTTTTGTATGCTCGATTTGTATTAAACTGTTCTTTATTTATGCATTTCATATTTTTGGGTTATTTTATTCCTATTGAATCTCTTATTTTAGGAAGACTGAATTTAAAAATCTCTGTATCTCAACCAGAAGATCAGTTCATAATACAGAAATTGATGAGCAAAACTACATTGTCTATTTGCCTTTTTACTACAAAATCTCTGAGTTATTTGGATGTAAGAATCATAATTGTGTCAATCAATTGGAAGTTAATTTCACTATATTTTGTATAGGAAAATTCAAATAAAGATAATAGTGTTCAGAAGTAATGCAGGGATGTTTCCATTTTTGGATACCCAAGTGAACACATGAATGTGTTATAAACTAAAGATCAATTCCTTCCCACAAAAGTCAGCAACAACCTTTTTGAAAACTTTTGGCTGTGAAATTTTATCAAGTCTCAGGAAAGATTCCTGTGAGAGTCAGAAACACAGAGGTATTTTTAGAGTAAACAGCATACCTTGATCATAAAGCTTCCTTTGTGTGAAGCTGGTCAGTGCACTGGGTCACATAACCATCTGCCTGGAAAGACAGATTCAGATACTGGATGGCTACTGAAATCTGTGACTCTGTCCCTTGAAATGTTTATAGCCTTTTGTTGTTCAGTCTACCGCTGCACAGGGAAAATTAATAATAATATTGTATTCTGTTAGTAATTGTTACATGATTTGACTGGAATAGCAGAGGAATAATAACTGTTTTTCTATAAAGTGACTTAATAATATGTGACAAAAATACTTTGTTGTACCGATGTGTCATATCCTCTTCATGCAACAATCTTCAAGCCTTTCCAGTGCTCAATCCCATAGTTCTGAGCTACAAAGCAGGACAAATGAGAGAGTTGAATCTATCACCTGAAGCATACCACAATGTACAAGGAAGTAGGTTTTTTAAAATAATAAAGTCTTTACAGATTATTATTTGGAATGTGGCATATTTACACAAAATCTGTATGACCAGGAGAATCACATGCCAGTTCTGTAAACTCCTAAGTATATCACTGTCAAACCTGAGATCCTGGTTCACAGGTGTTAATACATTTGTGGAGGAAGGATTTTATATGATCATAGAATTAAAAACTATTCCTATGCATGTTCAGACAGCCAAGTAGGATAAAATTTCCTTTCCACCACTTTAAATCTGTGCTTCCTAATGTAAGTGCTTGACTTTGTAAATCAAAACGTTTAAAATGCTTTTTTTTGCACATAATATATAGAGTTCATGCTCTATTGTAGCTTCTGCATTACACACATTGTTATTGTAGCTATTGTTTATGTATTAAGTAATATAAATGCAACAACTACAAAAATCTTGAGAAACACACTGAGAGAGAAATACATATTAACAATCAAGCAGGGCAAATAGAAATGCTTTCCCCAATCATCTCTGAAAGGTTTGCATAAAATTCCTTCTTTGCTTATGTTCCAATCTCCCCACACAGCCTTTTTATGAAAATTCATGCAAGTTAAATTTTGTTCTTTCAAGTGTTCATGGAAAGTGAATTTCAGGCTTGCAGCCAAGATACATTTAATCATGAAACAAAATTAGTTTAATCGTGAAACTAAATTTGTTTGGGGAAGAATTAGAAATATGCAACTTAATATAATGAGGGAATAGAAACAATAGCCTGCATTAGGTGGCCAAGGAAACAAAACTTCAGACTGATTATAATGGTATGTCATATATATGTCATGGCTATAAAGCACAGTAGGTAAATTGCAAGAAGGCTAAAATACACAAGCAGATTCCACAGCTGGATAATTCCCAAGATTTCAGAATGGAATCCAACTACCTGGGCTTTTGCAGATGTTTTTTGGGGGCAATGGATGCCATCACAGAGCTTGTGTATTTGTTTCTATAAGTCTTCAGGCTTGTCACAGTCCTGGATAAGTTTGTCCTATTTGACCCAACTGGTTTGTTGATTAGGTTGATGTTACATTATATTTCAGGTCAGTTTGGGAGACTTTGCTGTTTGCAAGAGCACAGTGCCTAGTAATATTGATATTATTCACATAGTGTTTGAGATGTATACTTCTGGATGTATTTTCAAATGCTGGACAAGTCAAACTGATAAGTCTTCATAAAAATACCGCATCCAAAATGAGTTTCTTGTGAAACTGAAATCAAGAACTGATTTCTACTCCTACCTCTGTCTGTGAGAGCTCTAATAAGCACTTCTTAGTTATGTAGCACTCACTAGAAAAGATTAACAATTCGGTAGTAAAACTTATAAGTATTAAGATCAAATTTCTGAGTTCTGGATAAGTACCAAAACCTCAAGATTTTATAAATAATTACAAATATGGATTATAAAAATAGATACCAGCGACTTGAGAGAAAGATGTTTTATTTTGGATACAAATCTAATAAATATGATGACAAGTCAGGTTTGGTTTGCTTGGGTTTCTTCTCCTTCACTTCTTGTGAAAAAATTACTATTGCATATAGACCTGGCATTCCAAATTTTAATCCTTAAATGAAAAAACCTGACAACCTATATAGATACAAGTTGATGGAAATATAGGGTGAAGGAATAAAAGAAAATCTTGTTACTGCTTGTTACTGGGTGCCATGGTTTAGCTGAAGTGTTAGGGCTGGGTTGGACTCGATGATCTCGAAGGTCTCTTCCAACCTTGTGATTCTGTGTGATTCTGTTTTAATTTATGAGAACACAAAGAATGGGTCCATCATTAGAGAAGTGAACTACCTTGAAATAAGATAATTTCTTATTTATTTCAGCCATCTGAGATCAGTGACAAAAATGCCTCTGAAATATTGGTTGTCTCCATTGACTGTAGGAGCCAAGACTGCTATAGAGCAGCTGATCTATTTCACCTGTTTTACAATGATAAAAAAAAATTAACGTTAGTGCTCTTGTTGCTAAGTGCTAATGTAGATACATAAATAAAAGGTTCCAGGGGAGTGATGCCTCAAGAGACACCAAATAAACAAAATATGCAGATGAGATAAAACACAAAAGAGTGACTGTGATAAGCCAGGGTCGGCAGGTGTTGTTTGAGATTTCCTTCTAATTGGACTACGGAGCTGGATAAAGAAGGCAGGAATAAGGGCCTTCATTGAAGTGAGGAAGTATGGAAGGGAAGATGGAGGATTCACCAGTGAGGAGCACCAGATTTATTAGGCCCCAGGGCTACAAAGTTGGATTTTAAACTAGGCCTAGAGGAGGAATGGGAAAGAATTTAATAATCTGCCTGTGTCCTTTGTTACCTGAGTGAGGAAGTTATGCTGAAGAAAGACCCAAATTGTTTCAAGAAGAGGGTGATTGGTCTGTGAAAGCTTCTGTTGCTGGCAGAGTAAAATCAGAGGCCAACTTTATAGGAGTTATAAAAAATAGGGAGGATGGAACTCATTTGACAAACCTTAAGCTCATGTAAGGCTTTATATGTTAAGCAGGTGAAGTAGAATCTGAAAAGGGATGAAAAAGGTGACATTTATGTAGTTATTAACGAGCAAGAAAATCTGAATAGCAGCATACTGAATATATTACAGCTAAGGAACATGTTTGCAGTCATTAAGATCAGAAAAGAGAGGACTGAAAGAGTCAGGATGTGAAATGGTGAAGGATTTTGCTGTGAATAGTGGTAGAAAGATCAACAGTTTAAAACTGCAGGAAGTGAAATTTGGATCTAGTTTGAATATGCTGCTTTAAAGAAAGTGTTGAGCAAAAAGTAATTCCCAAGGCAAAGGCTTGTCTGACCTTGAGCAATGAACTAAATCTCTGTTTTGCAGAAGATATTCAGAAAAAGGAAAAGAAGAAAAAAAGAAAAGCAAGGAGAGGGAATAAAAGATATGTTCTTACAGAAAAGACAGTCAGGTAAGCTAGGAAAAGTGATGGTAATGTATGAATGCAAACCAACAAATATGATGCTATCAGCTGTGGCTAGTGTGGAGAGCAGCAGGCGGGAATTTTTATTTACAAACAGTCCCTGATGGAGTGAGGAAGCTCATGTTATCTTTCTGAATGATTTCCCTCCTCTTCTTCCCCTACCTATCTGGAGTGCAAATACTGGACAAGGAGGAAAATTTGTCAGTCTAACGAGATGTTTTTAGCTATCACGGTGCTTCAGCTATAGCATATCCAAAAAAAAGAAAAAAAAAAAAGACGACTGATTTTAGGTGGGATGGCGCAGGATTTTTTTGTGAAGGTCAAGAAGTTAAAATTTTGACAGGGACAGTGATGAAATAATTTAACGCCTCAGCTGTGTGGGTGCAGATGGTCCTCCACATGGGGGATATTTTTCCAGCAGGTTATTGAGTCAATGATGCTGGATGCCTGCAGTTTGGCAGTTATCCATTAATATGTAAAACAAAATTTTGGACTGTGCAAAAATTGGGTGTTGAATTCCATTTAATGTTGTGCCAGGTTTCTTTCAGTACCTTGTGGTCTTGTATGATAGGAGGATTAAGAAATGGAATTTTATCATTGGTGAACTTACTGACAATAGATTGGAAACTAAATTTTTGGGGAGACATTGTTTCCACTGAGATGGGATGGGAATTATTGGGGGTTTTGGGTTGAGTTGGATTTTTTTTTTTTTCGCAAATCAAACAAAGATGAATTGACAATGACATACATAGTTGCTCACAGTGTTAATTTTGCTTGTTACTGGTAAATTAATGTAGAAATTTGTGTAACTGCAGTTAAATCTATTCCTGTTCTTGAGATGTGGTTTTGTACTCTGTTCTTATGTTTAAAACAGTACCAGTAAGATCCCCAACCTCTGACTGGCACAGTTCAGTCAGTTGCTGGAGAATGCAGCAGGGAAACACATGTAATGCAGCAGGAATAAGACCAGGCAGAAGAAGAGAAAATAGTGGAGATAGTATGGAAAGCTATTTTAGCAATGAGAGTTTGGTGGCTAAACAGAGAAATAAATCTGTCTAGGTAATGTAGGATTTTGGTGGGACATATCATAGTTAGTCAGGGTTAAGCTTTTTTATGTTATTTGAAAAGACTTGAGTTCCAATACCAGTTTTCTGAGAAAGAGTGCCTCCTCAGCCACTGCTGTTCCCCAGATTAGCCTGTGCTCCAAGCTGCTGCCAAACTGGGGTTCAGATAACACACACAATTAATGTCAAGGGCAGAACTCATCTGTTATCTCTCCTATCCTAAACACTTTGTTTGTCATCTCCTGACCTGTTTTCAGCGGTCACATCTAGATGAACTTTTCTGTATGTTTTTAAGCACTGCCTTCTGGCAAAAGTTTACTCTCCCTCAACTATCATTTTTATATACAGGACTTATAAACACTGAATTCTTGATTTCTGAATGGCACACTGCAAACCAAGGGCCTTGAATTTGTGCACTGAAAAATGCAGGTTGTGCATCTGCAGCTCTTTTATTGATGATATCACTTTGGTATCTGACCTCAAAGCTGAAACTGCCCTCTACCCCAGTGTAGGAATCAAGAAAGATTAAAATGAGGTCAACAACGAAGGATCCACCCTTGCAGGCATGAAGACTTTGAGGTGTTTGGAAGAAAAGAGGGAAAAATCAGTGGCAGAAAAGAGAAGCAGCATATCATAGGGAGTATGCTTTTTTATAATATGAGTTAACAGATTATGACTGAAATTAGTTGAATTTTACATTTTGAAACAGCATACATTCAATTTTGATGCTAAAAATTTCTAAGGATGATAAGAATCTAGATGTGAATTATTTTGGAAAACTTTAATCTAATTTTGTTTGATGACTTATCAAGGAAATATTCTTTAACACCTGTTAAAATTTTAAAAGTTTGATTATAGATACAACTAAAAAAACCACTGAATATTACAGAATCTAAAACCATCAAAATCTCCAAGTTTTCTGAGATAAGCCTCTCAATAAAGAGCAGCTTGCAAAACCAGAACCTGGAAAAAATGAATATTATCTTGCTAAGAATGGGGAATGACTTCATAAAATCTCACCTGCTGAGAAAATGATACATATAACTCTTGTATTTTCTCTTTAAATTGACAAGGCAGAGGAAAAAAAATTGAACTGGAAGCAATAATTAAAGTGAGCAAGAAAAATAAAAAGTGGTGGGAAAACAAATGGTAAAAATGAGGCTGTAAAATGAATCTGACAAAACCAGAACTGCATAGGACAAGGACAGTTGAGAAGATACCCCATAAAGGAACTAAAGAAAAGAACTAAGAATGCATTGGAAGTGAAGAACCTCAGGACTCTGTATACTTTTTTTAGCATGTGCTGCTCTGGCGAAGAAAAAAAAAAGTGACACAGGAAAATATATTTTCATCACTTGTGTCCAGCTGCTGGCAAAATCAACTGTTATATAGCCAAATGAATACTAAAATCAGCTAAGCCTGAAACACAGCAGCAACTCTACAAAGTTCTGGAAACTTTCCATAAAGACAGTTATTGTAGTAGATTTGGGACCTGGATGTTTTGGTCCACACAAGTAAAATCACACCATATTGTTTACAGCACACCTATGGTATGAATTTAATTTCAGATATAGGTATCAATCTACTTATTCCACCACACATCCTGTGCTTTTTTATTGAGACAATAGCTAGAACTTGATTGTTAAACTTTGTTGTGGTGTTTGCACTTCTGGAACTATTGTTGTGGAAACCACTTGACTGTGGCCTGTCTGATTTCTGTCTTCTGTAGAGGTACACGAATTTGACTAGACAAAAGAAATTAAAGGGAAGTGAACAACAACATATCAATAAAATATTACTACAGTGCTTATAGGTGCTTGCTTTTGTACCCCATTGTGCAACCAAGCCCACTGTTGTCTCTCCTAGAGTTTGGATTTCTGCATTCATTAGCACCACCATTTTTCCCCAACTGCCTGTAGTTTTTGGTGCTTTACTACCTTCAGGTCACTGTGCAGCATGCTTACAAACCTCCCATTTCTGTGTCATTGGTAAACTTGATCACACTTGAAAGTATAGCAAACAAACACCTGACAAAGGAGAGACTCATTAACAGCCTTCATTTCCTATGCAGCAACGCAAGCAAGCACAGGCATACATGAGAGTTCTGGCAGGAATACAAAGGAACTGTGCTTGGAGACTGACAATTAAAACTTTCTTAGGAAGCAGGACCGCCTCCTTGTTTGTGCTGTGCACTGGGAGAGTGAAAACAACTCCCTGAACCACCTGTGGTTACTCCTCACAGATAGTCTAGGGAGCACAGTTTGAAAACACCTGCCAAGTGTCGGTCTCTGAGCAGGAGCCTCACATGCTTGGCAGGCTTCTTGTTCATTGCAGCACTCAGCACTCAGCCAAACTTTGCTGAAATTATTTACATTGACCCTTTGTAGTGGACTTAAAGTGTGGACACAAGATGAAGAGGCTACTTTTAAAAGAGCTTTTGTTGGCATTCTTACATGAGATCTATTATTAGGGCTCACTACACTTTACACCTTCATGTTGGATTACACAAGAAAGTTTTTTATCTCATCTTCAAGGAAGAGAGAGAACCATTGGCTTTCCCTGACCTTAATAGTGGTTCCATACTTTTGGAGACCAGAAAATGACCAGTTGCCTTCAGGACAGGGTGCTGCTGTCCCATGCCAGTAGCTGTCCCCAGCTGGTGCAGCAGCCCCCATGGGAGCTGGAGGTTGTGCCTGGGCTGCTGCTTCTGCCTGTGCAGGCCACAGGATAGATGAGGGCTCTTCAGCCCTGGCACAGCAGATGTTCTCATGACTGCAGCCAACAGGCCAGTCCAGCTGCAGGTCACCAACCCATTCCTCACACACATCTATCAAGAGGTGCACTACTGCCTTCATGGTTTGCCATGTGTACAAGGATTTGTGCCACAGGGAGAATATTTAACTCTTTCTTTCCACTTTCTTTTTCCCCTCCAAACCCCCAGATGTTCTGCTGCTACAGTGCTGGCAGAGTGCATATTGCTAATTCATTACCATGACTTCTGCAAAGAGTGGGAGAACCATTGATGCAGTGTCAGGACTGTGGCAGGACAACAGGAATAAACTGCATTAAAGTCACATCAGACAGCTCTGAAGATTCAGGGTTAAAATTGCTAATAGGGATTCATGAGAATAAGGGTTATTACAGCTAAACAGACAAATTGTAATTGACTGTTCTTTCCACTTAGAGGTTTTACGTTTTTTTTTTCCTTAATGTGATGATTGTCAAGTACTCAAAAGTTAGAATATCCAGTTAGAATGTTATGGTTATCTAACATTCATCTCTGGGATAGGTGCACTGTGACACTGTCAAGTAATCATATCTTTTCACTTATTAAAAAAAAAAAAAGTTTGTCTCAGTGCACAGAATGGATGATGTCTTCTAAACCAATTAGAATTATGAGATGAATGAGGTTGTTTGGACAGCTTTATTTCTCCTAGAAAATGCAATGTGAACATAGAAACAATGTAGGGCCTGCAGGAGAAGGAGGACAGGTGAATTTGGGGGGAACAGGACAGGCTATGTAGGTGGACCAAGACCAACAGCATGAGCTTCAATAAGACCAAGAGCTGGGTCCTGCACTTTGGCCCACAATAAACCCATGCAGTGCTACAGGCTGTGGCAGAGTGGTTGGAAAGGTGCCCAGCAGAATACAGCCTCGGAACGCTGGTCAATAGCTGGGTGAGTATACGCCAGCATGTGCCCAGGTGGCCAACAAGGCCAGTGGCATCCTGGCCTGCATCAGCAATAGTGTGGCCAGCAGGAGCAGGGAAGTGATTGTCCCACAGTACTTGGCACTGGTGAGGCCACACCTTGAATCCTGTACCCAGGTCTGGATCCCTTAATTCAGGAAGGACCTTGAGGTGCTGGAGCATGTCCAGAGAAGGGCAATAAAGCTGGCGAAGGGTCTGGAGGGCATGCCTTGTGGGAAGAGCTGAGGAAGCTGGGGGTGTTTAGCCTGGAGAAGAGAAGGCTTAGGGGGGACCTTATCACTCTGCAACTCCCTGAAAGGAGGGTGTAGCCAGGTGAGGGTCAGCCTCTTCTCCCAAGCAACCAGCAAGAGGACAAGAGACACAGTCTTAAGCTGCCCCAGGGGAGGTTTAGTTTGGACATCAGGGATAACTTCTTCACAGAAAGGGTGATTAGACATTGGAATGGGCTGCCCAGGGGGGTGGTGGAGTCACCATTCCTGGAGGTGTTCAATGAAATAATGGATGTGGCATTCAGTGCCATGGTCTAGTTAACACGGATCATGGTTGGGATCATCAGTTGGGATCAGTGATCTCAGTGATCTTTTCCTGCTGTGATTCCGCGATTCTGGAGATCACCTCTATTATTTCCCCTTCTACCATTTGTCACAGCTCTTTCATAGGTTCCTAGAATCATTTGTGTTGGAAAAGGCTGCTAAGGTCATCAAGTCCAACTGTTAACCCATTACTGCCGAGTCCACCACTAAGCCTTTTCCAAGTGCCACATGTGGCAAGTGCCACATCTGCATGTTTTTTAAATAACTTTAGAGATGGTGACTCTCTCATTTCCCTGGGCAGCCTTTCCAATATTTCACAATCCTTTAGGTGAAGACATTTTTCTTAATATCCAGGTTAAACCTCTCCTGGCACAACTTGAGGCCATTTCCTCTTGTACTATCATTTGTTACTTGGAAAAAGAAATTTCTTCCTACCTTGCCACAAGCTCCTTTCAGATAGTTGTGTGTGACACTGCACAATAACTTAATCTAATTATCTTGGAAGTTTGCTGCTGTTGTGTATTTCTTACAATTAAGCTGCAGTCAGACTCAGAGGAGATAAAAGTCAGCCAAGGCCTTTAGGAGAGAGATCTAAGGCTGTACAATGATACGCAGTTGATGATTTCAAAATTAGGAGGATTCAGAAATATTTTAAGATTAAGAAAGGTGAGGTTGTATCTTAATTTCCATTTTTTCTCTCGTAGTTGTGTTATTTTTACTACTTACTAACAGACCATAAAATATTTTAAAAAAATAAGAAAAAACCAGTTCTTGTAGGAATAATTGTTCTGATTACAGATAATTTGTGTTATAATTTTTAGATTCCTTAACATTTTCTTTGCATGCTTAGTGGATGACAAATGAGATAAAGGAATAGCATTACCTGTACAGCTTCTATAAGAAAGAATATTATTTGTGCAAGTATTTACAAACAGAAATTTTTTTTTTTTTTTGTAACCTGAATGTTGGGCACATTTGCCTTCATTTTCTCTCATCTGAAATCTGTAACTGTAGGGATGAAGGACTGGATATACATATATTTGTATTTTATGTTGGATTATGTTTGAATATTGCAGGAAGTGTGGACAAGTAGGAGAGTTGCACACTGTGAAATGAAATCAGTGTGTTTTCTTCAAAACTGTTTTCCTTTCAAATGAAACTAAACTGGAAGGAGTGCCCCTCTCTGTCCATGTCACTGATAGCTGTTGGATCTTTGGGACACAGCTAAAGTTAAGACAAAATAACTCTCCTTAAAATGAGTGTGGTATGAAGGTCAGGTTGTCAGGAGAGAAACTCTTTTACTCTACAGTCTGCTCTGCAGTGCTGCCCTGATTGCTGATGTAGACATGACCACTGTCTGCTGGGATAGATACTGTCAGGGTTTTGGGATGTCTTGTTTACAGTTGTTATGCTGTGGTATTTTTGTATTTTATGTGCTGACAAAACTAGCCACTTTCTTTGACAAAGAGTTTTTCTCCAGTGAGTTTTTGATAAGATATCTCTACTGTGATTTTAAAATGGTCTTATAACCATGCCAGCATTTTAATGTGCCCTGGATTCAGCTATATTAGAGAGTAAAATTGTTGATTTTGGATGGAGTAGATTAAGACTGAAGTGGAGATTAAGCATGTACATTCATGCCTTTTAGAACTAATACAGGAGTATGGGGCTTTACACCCAGCTCCTGGATCTGATGCAGTAAACTGTGAGGGCTTCTTTTGCATTCTCAACGACAGTCAAAGAAGGGAAAGCATTGGTGAAAGTATCTTGCATAAGACTGCTTGATTCTCCACTGCCTCAATTGGACTAGAAGCACCAAGTTTCAGTAGAGAGAAGTTTCAGAAGTTGCTGGTCCTCAACTTTTGTTTACTGTCACTCAGATGATTTGTTGTCACTTCTTTCTGTATCAGGGCACAGACTGTAAGTTTACTTGCTTGAAATTTCTCTGAAAAAGGTTCAGACAGATGGAGAAGCTTCTCTAGACAGCCTGGAAGCATATTAAGGAGTTGTTCCTTATTGTCTTCCCAGCTGAGAGTAGATGGGTTTAACATATGTCAAAAAGTGGATAGAAAATATTATGCTAGCAAGCATGACTGAATTTGGGACAGCAAGTATAGTTATTTAAGCAGGTAGGTATTGCTTACACTGGCCAAGATTTTGACTGACTGTGCATCACTTTCTGATGACACTTCACATTGTCAGTGTCTGCTCAGTGGAAAGAAGTCTGCCATGCTATCAGCGCAGGGAGAGAATTTTTTGGGTGACCTCAACAGTAAAAGCATTTTTTTTTTTTT
>VWZP01008963.1:884978-979978 GCA_013396995.1 Dicaeum eximium | reverse complement strand
GGTCTGGATAAGTTTGGAAGGAGGGACTTTCTCCTCAACACTGTTTTTATTTGATGTTTATTTAATGACTAAGCAAAAGGTTTTGAAGACTAACTTGGATGCTCTTTTGGATGCTCTTCTGAAAGTCTCGGGCTGAATCCTGTCAGAAGGAGGACAGGAACATGAATGGTGGACTCTGGACTTCTCTGCTTCTGGACCTCTCTGCTCATGGATAGAGTGAGAACAATNGAAGGGAAAAAAGAAAAAAAAAAATCAAAAAAAAAAAAAAAAAAAAAAAAAAAAAAGTAATCTTAAACATCTGCTCCAATTTAATCAAACTGCTTTTTCAGCTCATTATGTCCATCTCATGCCTTTCCCTTTCTAGTTCACTATGCCTTCTACAGAAAGGCATCATGCTGTTGGAGAGTCACAGAACAGAGCTTCAGATTCTCTAAATTTATCTGACTCCTGAAGAGGTCTTGTCCTTTCAAATTATCTAAGTTCTGAGGACATTCTTTAACAACCGTTCTTTCTTAATACTCAAGCTACAGCAAGGCATCTAACTTTGAGCTGAAAGATCTCAAGAGTGCCACAACACTCTTCCTCCTGGCCTACTTTAATACTTAGTATTAATTCTCTCTCTCACACAGAATTTGCCTGATTCTGGCTGTGGGCAATTTATTTTTGCACCAGTTAAACTCATAAAAATATTTCCTTTCTACTTCATGAAGATAATCTAATCAAGCCATCTCTCAAATAATTTTTGACTGAGACTTCCAAGCTTTTTACTGAAAAATCTTCCATTATTTCTGTGTCCTTTTTGTTTTTTGACACTCCGTCTGTCGCAGAATTACAGCATGGTTGAGGCTGGAAGTGACCTCTGGAAGTCATCTCGTCTAAATTCCCTGCTCAGACAGGGCCACCTACACCTAGTTGCCCAGGACCACATCCTGACAGCCTTTGAATATCTTCAAGAATGGAGACTGCACAACTTCTCTGGGCAAACCATGCTAGTAGTTGATCACCCCCACAGTAAAAAAGGGCTTTTTCATAAGAGCAGGCATCATCTCCTCTTTTGCCTTTTCTTCTTTCACTGGGACAGCTTTTACAGGTCCCATTACAGACAGAAGCTGTACATCTATTTATAATATCACTCTACACAATTCTCTTGCTTTTGGCCAGGACAGAGTTAATTTTTCTCCCATGAGGGGCTGGAGCCCGGAGCTGGGTGGGCTTCTCTAGGACTCTCCCTTCCAGGAAGAAGGGTGTGGCCGTGGTGGAAAAAAAATGAGTCAGGAGAGGTAAACCTATCTGTTGTTGTTCATTGCTGCCCAGGGGCCCTTGTTGAGCATTTTGAATGTAAATCACCCTCTTTTTTTTGTACACTTTTGTTATTTATATTGCTTCTGATACTGTTAATTTCTCTTATTTCATTGCTATTTCCAATAAATTGTTTTTATCTCAACCTTTGAGCTCTACCTGATCACCTTCCTCTCTCACCAGAAGGGGAGGGGAATGGCTCATGGTTTTCTTTTTTTGTGGGAGTACTAAGCTGGGGAATACTATTCCTAAACCATGACAACAATACATAACAGGAAAAAATTCACAAAAAGTTCTGCTCTGCTTTTGTTCAGTACTCCCTGGTATTTACAGCATGAAGTCATCCTAACTGGCCCTCTCTGTGAATCTGGTACTGGGGGCTCATCTTCATTTGGTTATTTGTTGTAGTGTCCTGGATCCTTGAAATTTTTTTTTTCCAGTTTCACCACTGAAAACTTGTGGAGGAAACAAGTATAGTAGACTCTTGTCTTTTTTTGTGCTTCTTGATAGGTCAGTAGGTTGGAAAACTATTGGTAACATGAAAATTTGCTGTTTCTTTTTCTCTTCAAATGAAAACATTTCATCCACATTCCCGATTTACTGGCTGTTTGATCTCATATTATTCATACTATGCTTAAGAAAACCTGTGCTTGAGTGTAGGAAATATGCTAATAGTTCCTTTAAAGATCACACACAGCTCTTTCAGTAATGGTCACCAAGTTTACAGAAATGTCTTCTGTTGCAGTGAACTGGTCGTATGCCAAGCATGATATTCTTGGAATTGCTTCTACTCTGTCATCACAGCCTAACTTATTGAGCTGGGACGTGCTAAGATTGTGAATGGGCTTGAGTTTTCTGCCTCCAGTGAGCACCACAGCCTGGGCAATTCTTATGATAGGCAGGTTTGGTTCAGAGACACGGGTCAAACTTATGCTAACTTTACAGTATATATAAAGATGTAGTGCTGCAGACTGGTAAAATAACATGAATTTTGGAGTCTTAAAGGGGTTCCCAAATGACACCGTTTTCTTTCAGAAAGAAGTTAGTTCCCAGAGGATTTGAGCACTCAGGACATCAAAACTCGATTTATTTTTCTTTCCATGTATCAATACACGGCCAATATGAAACCTACCCCCAGTGAGGGCAACTGCTAGACAGTCAGAAATTCAAGATCAGGGTCTACCCCGAATACACAATGTAGTTTTATTAAAATTGTTCTAGTACTTTGGCTTTTGTGTATTTTGTTTATTTACTTAATATTGCAATAGTAAGTTTGATGCTTATTTATACACTGGACGTGAACATACAGGGGAAAAAAATGCTCAAACTCTATGCACTAAATCCACAGGATTTAAAGTAAGGAAAATAATCCAAAGTAAGAGCATCAGCTAATGCTTTCACTTCAGGCTTAGATCATACTCTTGTATTTGACATTACAGAAGTTTGAGATTGATGTTACATGCCATATGGGCTACAATAAGTGCAATGGAGAGAGATAAGGATGGCAGTCTCAGCTACATATTTCCATTATTTTGTGGATTAGAAATGGGCAGACCTCTAAATGCCTGATTTTTGGTGGGACAAGAGACCAAAGTACTGACCAGTGTATTTATATATACACCAACATATACTCTTATTTCTCACATATTTATGTTAGCAGTGGCTATGATTTCTTCAATAAAGTGGTCTACTATAAACTAGAATCTACAAGCCAACTTTGACTATATCAAAATATTTTGACCTAAAGTATTTGAAAATGATTATCTGTATTTGAGAAGATTGATGAATTTTAAAATTTTGCTTTTAATAATGTTTTTGCAGCTACAGGTTTTCTGTTGTGGGTTTTGGTTTTCTTTTTATTTGTTGTTGGTTTGTTTGGATTTTTTCCCCCCTTGGCTTTAATTTTAATTTGGATTAACAAACTTTTTCTCTAATTCATGGAGTCTCCTGTAATCTGCTAGTCACTAATGCAACAAAATTCTCTAGACTGACAATTTTGTTGGGACCTGGTGACTGAGTCCTATGGTATTCTGTGTCAAAACATGTTACTGAGCTCCATTGTGATGATTAGTGGTGTAGCAGTGTTTATTCACAAGCAGGAAATGGTGTGTGTGTGTATCTGAAATAAAAGGATTTAACTCTTTTTTTTTTTTTTTAATGTGGACCCTGGTATTTAGGCACTGCTAGAATTTAAATCCATAATGGTTCTGAACATAATTTAGTTATTATTGTTATGCTTTGTATATAAACAGTACATCAGAAATCTACATAAGCATTTGAGCCCTGAACTTCTGTTAATACTGATGAAAATAAGTCTACTAAAAGACTTCGTGGTGCTGCCTTATGGAACCAAGAATCCCCAGGCAAAGAGCAGTTGCCCTGGAGATATACTTAAATCTTTATATCATATATCAATCCAATTGCAAATAATCTGTCTTCACATGTCAGTTATTAATTCACATTTTTTAAAAATAATCAGAGAAGAAAAGCAGTCTGGAGAAATGTCTTTCATAAAAAAAAAAAAAATTGACTGTATTTTATTTATTCCCAAGGTGGTCATTTTAATATGTGGTAGACCAGGAAGTCTGAGGATGTTTTTAGAAAGGTTATCAAACAAGAGCTGCTATGAATTTAATTCATACTTCACAAAAGCCTTGAGAGAAATCCACTATGCTAGTGGAGAGTGAATAATTAACAGTTTTGATGTGCAACTGAATGAGGAGGCTACCTCTTCCAGTCAGTCTGTGCTGGGTGAAGCTGTTATAGCAACTGATTGCCAATATAGTGGATAATGTAATGCCACATTCAGGTCCTGCTGACAGGGCCATGAAGCCAAGAAGCTGCTGGTAAAGGGGAATGGTAAGAGAGGAGTGAAGACTGACACACCTCCCAGAAGACTGCATAGTGGGGTCATCCCTCCTGATCCACATAGACTTTTTAGCGCCTCACAGCTGGACAGGACTTTTCCAACTCATGACATGTCTTTCATCTCAAAGAACAGTCCTTGAAAGTCTTGAAGTTAATTTATAAGCTTCTTGCTATTTTAATGCTAGGCTTGTATTTTCATTGAAGTTGAACACTTATATTCAACTAAAAGTCTAAAAGCTCTTGGTAAGTACATAGGCGACAAAACCCCTGAGAAAAGGCTAAAACACTCTTTATCATAAACACCATTCTCATCATGATTTCATTCTTACTGTCTGTGTTGGGATCAGCCATTAGTCTTCCATAGAAAATCCTGATTGTCTTTTCTCCATTCTTGGTAAGGCTTGGAAGAGGTAAAACTAATCTGATGAATCGGAGGGATTTAGAGAAGACATAAAGCTTCTTTTTATATTTTGTAAGAATACAAGTATCAGAATAAAAAGTTCTAAAAAAGAGCTGGTACTTGAAGACAGACTCTTGTGAAGTAGTGTCTGTAAAATCGTTTGCACTTAAAATGAAACTTCTATCTCAAAGTACCCTTTTTCAGAACTTACCTTGCAATTGGTCTTAAATACATTTCTTGAGCCTGAAAAAAAGGGGAATGTTAAAGTTAAAACATTGTCTAGAACAATAATTCTTTCAAAGCATTTTTTTCAGTACTTCTTGTGACTTAGTTTTGGGTAGGACATGGTTGCTGGATAAAAGAAGTAGAACACTTTTACCTGTGCTGCCCAGGAGCACAGACTTCACAACAAAATAGGGGTGGAATGACACAACGTGGCAATACAGGTACCTTCCACAGCAAGACACAGCAGGCTTTGCTTCACAGGTCATGTCACAAAGTGGGGTTTGCAGCAGCAGTTGTGAAGCACAGTGTACCTTGGCTGGTAGATGGTTGCTGGTTGAACAGCTCAGCCTAACACCAGAACACAAGCTGTATTCACTGCACAAGGAAAGAGGGACTGCATTGAGAATGTGCCAAGCTACTGCTGCTACCATAGAGCTTGAATGGTGACGCCTGGACAGCTGTAGTTGTGCAGAGGAGCACTAAAATTACAGAATCCCAGCAACTGCATGGTGTGGTTTGATGTACTGATGATACGACTACCCAGCAATGCTGTTCTTTTTCTCGCCGTAGTGCAGCACTGACTGCATAATGCAGCAGGAGATGGCAGTGACTGTGCTTCATGGCAGTGCAGACATTGCAGGGCACTGATTCTTGTCGGTTTGCTCTGCTTTCTGTAAATGGATTCTGCTTCTCTTTCACGAATTTTCTCATTTACAACTTGCTTCACTGAATTCACTTAGCCAGCACGCATCCTTTTTAGATAGAAAAACAAAAGGGAAATGTTCTTATTTAGAAAGACGAGCCTGTAGCTAGCATGCTGAAGTGTGATTCCATATTAATTCCACAACCTCATCACCTGCTCTCCAAATTGCACTGCCACCTCCCATTCACAAAAGAAGAGCAGAAATAGCCTTCTGTTTTATTACCCCAAGCTCTTATTTGAAGACCTGAGGCACTGTATTCAGAAGTTTTACTTGTAGATTTTGGGTTCACTTTTGTTGTGTTTTCAACAATTGCTTGTCTTTGTTTTGGTTTGTTTTTGTGGGGTTTTGTGGCTTTTTGTTCTTTTTCTCTTTAAGACTGAAGAGCAATTTGGTGGTATTTCTCAGGAATTTCACTGAAAGCCTCAGTGTCCCCAGGCTAGCACACTGACACTTCAATGCAAAGGAGAAAAGTTGAATGATTTGATTTTCTTAGTGTTAACTAGATTATCACCAGTTTAGATTACATGCACAATAGGAAAACATGATGTAGTTTAGTAACATCATAAATCAAGCAAACCACTTCTGTATTAATCTTGCTATTTACAAATACTTCAAGTAAAATCTTTATTTAATCCCTGTGCATAGGTGAATGCCATCTTATTATATAAGTCCAGGATGAGTGTTCTGGAAGTAAAACCCAAAAACCCACAAAATTTAATTGCTATGGGTTTGCAACCTGAGATTTCTATGAGCACCATGTGACTCAGAGATGTAAAACTGCACATTTGCAGTTTTCCTCTTATGTCCAGTGCCTTTGGACAACTGTCAGTCAATGGACAGGATCCAGTCTTAGTCCTCCACACCTGTACAAGGCTTAGTGTCACCCTGAGTGCCGTGACCACACCAAAGACGAAGCTACCAATGCTTGTGTTGAACTTTATGTTATGTTACGTATTTCATGAGTGAAAGGACCAAGTATCACTTGCAGTCTCATGTTGTTTTTTTTCTGTTAATCATAGCACATATAGCAATTCATCAAAGGAAAAAAACACTGCTGATTTTTACTCTTGTAAACCTCTTAACCAGCAGTATATCTTGTCCCCATTTTACAGATGGAAAACTTGAACAACTAAAGTACTTGCCATTGGAAGTCTGAATCACAGCTGGGAAATAGATATAGTGACTCCTAAATTAGGGCTTGAGCTTTCAAAAGGCACTTTGGTTTGGCATACATTAGGAACAAAACTACATTGAACCACTTTCATCATGAAAACTTTTTCTTCCAAATGCAATCTAGTAGTGTGGACTCACATTTTATTCCAGGACTTGCTATAGCTCCCAGTGCCCACACAGAATAAAGATGGAAAAGTTGCAGTCCCTCATCTCTCAGAGACAGACTGTATGACATGAGGTAGGTAACACAGTTTCTACTGTACATTAAAGAAAACACTCATAAAGTTTTTGATAGACTATCTTTAAACTGGAAAAGCTTTGTTTTACAGTAAATGATGATTGGAGATACAGCTTAAAGGACAACATACTAATTATCATACAAGCTCTTAATATTTTTCACCTTAATAAAGAACATACTTTTCTAGCATTATCAGTATATAATTTTAATAAGTAGAGCTATCTTTTCAAAATTTGTAAGAAAAAAAAATCCCCTATTAAGCATTTGTTCAGACACAGAACATAAACCACAGGATGTGCTTTTCCTCTTTTCAGAATCTGTAGGCAACTGGTTAAAAAATTTTGCTACTTAGTAAGTACATAACAAACCACCTGTGCATGAGATATGCTGAAAAAAATGAATTGATTTTACTACAAGCAAATGAATAACTATGGTTCTGAGCAAAATCTGTTTTGGTCAGAATAATTCCAGTGCTCTGTGTTTGCCAATGTTGCTGCCACACACTTGGGTTCCCTGGAATGAGGCCATCAATTTCAACAGTGTAGAATGAAAAGCTGAAGCAAGAAGTGTAAATAAGCATACTGTGCTTTTGAAGAGGTGATCCAAAAAGCCTGGGAAATGGAAAATAGTTGTTATTATGTACTTGTTGAAGATAAAGCAATATATGTTACAATGTCCTAGAGAGTTAACCCGCGTGTGAAACCAGGAAGGGAAACTACTTTCAGATAAAGGTTTCTAAGCTCTGTGAAGTTCTACCCCTGCATTTTTGTATGTTCTTGTGTTTATCCACACAAGTAACCAGCAGGCATTACTTTTGAGTGATGAGGAACTACCCTTGTGTGACTGCAGAATCAGGTCCTCTGGCTTTGGTCCTGGAAACTGACATAAAATAATGGGGGTCTATACATTGGAAAAGCAATAATAGGTGGAACAAAGTTCTCTCAAGACATAAGAATTCACTTTTGTTGACTAACTCTACTAATTTCAATAGGGAAAGTCTATTGTGGAAGGTGATGGGATTAAAAAAAATAGCCATTGTAATGAAACTGCATATTAATTTGGATGACAGCATCATGCAAGGGAACTGAAAGAAAATAATGTGAAATAATAGGAGGTATTTTGCTTATGCACTTTAAGCCAGATATTTACACTGACTTAGCCGTTATCATATTCATTATTGTATTTATTTTGCATTGATTATTCATAATGATCGACTGTGAATGTATTCCTGTTTAGATTTTATGAGTGGTTAATCCCCTACAATCCTCTCTCATCCATATTTTTTCTTTTTGGAGCATAATGATAGTACTCATTAAAAAATAAAAAACAGGTATAGGACTTGATCTTTAGAATGCATCAAGAAAATAACATGTCTTTGAATGAAACTATACAAATAAATATATCTCATTCCAATTACTTTGGCAAGTGGTCTTTGCACTTCTACCAAAAGTAAATTTTTGGTATTTCAGACCAAAATAATAATCTCAACAGTTTTGGTGTGAGAGTAATTAAGTTAATTTTTATACTTATGGTATTTTTTATATCTAGAATTGAATCACAGAAATGATAACTAGAGAACATTATAATTAAAAGAAATCCTAATAAAGCTAAAATGGAAATGACAAGGATGAAGGGCTCAGATATAAAACGTAAACATTTATACATCTGTTTCCCACAGGCTGACAAAAGTTCCTTTTTGATGTTGGATTGGTGCTCTATCTTTCAGACATCTATCAAATATATTAAACCAGAGTCCCCAGTATACTAACCATAATTTTGGGAATAGAAGAAGTTCTGCTATTAAAAAAAAAGCCAAGGGGAAAGTGATTCAGATAATAAACAAATTATTTCAGATTGCTCACAAAAAAACCTTTCTTAGGACCATTGGCAAAAAGCTATTTAACTTAGCTCATTAAACAACACATAACTTAGAACACTTCAAGAATCTTCAGTACTCAAGAATCTCATCTAAAATAATAGATTTACAATCAGTTTATGACCTTCCCAGCTTTCACGTCCTCTGTTTGTCTTGCTTGTGTTCTGTTAAACAAGAAAAGAGTTGTGACCCATAATTGCAGGCAGATTCACAGCAGGTTTTGAGGAGCTTTTTTTGCCACGGTGTCCGAGCTGTCTCCATCTGCTGCTGTCTTGTGTGCTTCCCACAGGGGGACCTGGCTAATTTTTCAGTCAATTAGCAGAAGGGTTGCTTTTGTTCTCCAAGTGCACCCCCCTGGGCTCCTCTTGCACCCTGGACACACTATTCAGATGTTGAGAGTTTTCAAAAAGCATATCATATTATTTTTTTCTACTGACCTTTGTGACATTGTTGAGCAAATGCTGACTCTTGTTATCATAGACACATTAAACTGTGTAGACTAACTTTGGAATGGTTTTAGTACAAATATTAATATATATGTAGTAATGGCTTTTGTTAAATGATCTCTGAAATCTTGTATCAAAGCCTAGTCATACCTTTTAATTCAGAAAGAACCAGTTGACGTACTAATATTTGCATCATGATCATTATTTACTGTATAATTTACTCTTTTACTTGGAAAAAAATTCCTTAGCAATTGCTTCTGCTACTTACCTTCTAGTGAGAAACATTTAAACGTTGGACAGAAACTTCAGTTTATGAACACAACTGCAGTTTCAGTGAAAAATACTTATATATCACATGAAAAAAAGAGCTTGAAATTGAAAGAGCTTTAATTGGCCACATGTATGTTTATACCTTTAAATAACTAGCAGAGGGGTAATGCAAACATTATGTAGTGATTGAATAATAACCTGATATTCAGGCTTGTGTATTCTTTGTGTTGCTTTCTATGAATTTTAATCAGGATTTGGCTAATATGCACTCCTTGCAAGACAGAAAATGCTGTTATTTCTGTATAACAAAATATTACTAGATTTCTGGGGAAAAGTCAGTGTTTTCTTCTGAAAGAATATAGTTGAGCTAACAGAAGGCAATATGCTTTAAGTCCCCAATTTATGCACATTCCATTTGGAATGCTATCTTGCTGAGGTGTTCCTGAGCCTAATCGGCTTCAAGAAATTTCAAACATCAGTTTACAGTTTATATATGATATTCTCCGTGTGCTATAGCTAGTATTGTATACTGTGGGAGAATATAGAAGCCTTCTTTTTAATTTCAGTGTCATATATTTTATTTGTGATTTCTACCTTGGATGCAAATGCAGATCAGTGAGAGTATTTTTTCTTCTCCTTAGCTCCATGATCATGCTGCTACTTTTTACAGCAGGATATCAAGTGAGTTCATTTTTCTGTAACCTTTCATCTGCCCAGCCTCTTGGCTATATCTTTCTATAGTTAATAAATATACTTTTTCTCAGTGTTAAGCAATAAAATATTCACTGGGTCTGAGCTGGGGTTAACAGATTTCTGAAAATTTTATTGCGTGACAGCCTGTCCTGAATAATCCCCTCAGCTGTCTCATGTTCTGGGGCAGAAATGATCTTATGTGTCACTCTAATAGTCTAGAATTACACTTGTATCACTGTCACCAGCATATGGGGCTGTGTATACCCCTAGGCCCAGCTCCCTCTCTTTCACGGCATTTAAAATGATAACATTTGGCAAAGCCAGTTTTGACAGAAAGTGAACTCTCCTTCCCGCGCCGGTGACAAAGCCAGCCACCGGAGGCCTGACACCGAGCAGCCAGTCATCATGCACTTTGCTGGGTAATGATCGTGGGCTTCCCTCCTCCTAATAACCACCTCGCTGCAAGGGGAGGCTGCAGCGCAGCTCTGCACTTAATTATACAGTCTTCTCTTAAGTGCTTTATTCATGGGAGGCCTTCAGCTGCTCAGCCCGTATCGTAGCTTTCCTTTTTTTTCCATGCTGCCAAAATGTGCTGATTGCTGGGCAGGCAACGGGAGAAGGGAAGGAAGAACTTTGGGAAAATAACAGGCAGAAAAACAAAATGGCTTAGGTATGCCCACAAGCAAAAAAAAAAAAATTAGGAACTGCGCTTTTTATTGTCGTGGTAAGTCTATGAATGTATTGCAGTGCTAATGGTAGTAGCTAAAGATGGTATACAGCCTGAGAGGAGAAAAAAAAGAGAAAGATCCAGAATGAAAGAATAGAAAAATAAGAAAAAAAAATTAATTACTCTCTAAAAGTGAAGTTAGAGCCTTAAAGGTGATTTTTAAATATAAACAAAATAAAATGTGGCAACTCAGGAACTTGATGCTGACGTGAACCTTTTATGTAGGGCTGTTAAACTAACCAGTAGAAATTTATGAAATGCAGAAGGTTCTGCCAGCAGCTGTTCCTTGGAGTCTAGGGAGAATATAAGACGTTATTTACTGTTACCACTATATAAACAGTATTCATATTTTTCTTCCACACCCCCAGTTTTAGTTTAGAGTTTGAATTTGGAGAATATTCTCTTCTTACACTTTACTTGCACCATTCTGACTGTGTGCTTGTAAAGGAAGCCCTGTCTCATTTCCCCATTTCCCACTGCCTTCTCCATAACGCATCTTGTCTGAAGCTGTAATAATTCCCAGTAGACATCTTTACTGACACACAGTTTAGTCTGCTCTTAGGTAGTACACGCTTCAGGATGGCTATTAAAAGAAAAGACTAAATAGGCCTTCTTTCTTCCCCCTCCCCTTGCCCAGCTATAATATTATCTACAAATATTTTCAGTACTTTTATACATAGATGACTTTGTCCACATCATGGAAATGCCCCCCATCGTTGTGCTGATATCCAGGTGTTGGTTTTAGAAATATCTGGGGAGGCTCCTCAGTTTCCTTGAACTCCTGTTTCAGAAAAGAAGAGCTGTCTTGAACTGTCTTTCATTACCATTGCACAGTGAAATGTGCTCCGTAATATGGAGAAATGAGCAATAGTCTGGACCACAGAAGTTTCACAGAGATCTGGACAATTGACTCATCTCAAAAAGGGAAGGATTAAAGAAATATCTTCCCAAAAAATTTACTTGTGAGAGTGTTGGATAATAACGTGAACTATTTGAAATTTGATTTCAACCAAATTCCAGATCTTTTGTGTTTCAGTCAATTCTCTTTCTACAATGGCAATCTCTTAGGGCGTACCACTGCACAACCTGAAACCCAATGATATGGCTGCATGAAGCGTAATGCTCAATGACCTCTTTTGTAGGACTGTAGAGATCTCATTAACATTAATACCATTTGTGGAGAACCTTAGGACAATGGGAAGCAGAGCTTTAAAAAACATGCATTCACCCACAGATGTGCATTGAAATTTTAAAGACATGTGCTGGATTGTTAGGAATATGCACACTGAATTTCAAGCAAATCCCTGAAGTTTCTAGTGCCACTGTTTAAGCACTTCATTCTCTGCTATGTGCAGTGACTTTCATGATCAGTTTAAAGCAGTGATGTGAACTATTTGCCTGAAACAGCCCTTGTCTCGTACTATGGATCTCCTGATAGCTCTGTCATGATTCCACCCACTGAGACACAAGCAATCCCTCTCCCCACACACACACACACACCAGTTCTTGTTATTGTGATTAATGATCCTCAGGTAACTGGTCGGCACAGAGTTAGCATGTGCATGACTTTGAACTTGGATCCTCACTGCTCTGTCCAGGTGCTTGATCAAGCTCAGTACGTCTACTATTAAAAGCCGTATAATGACTGTAGGTATGACCCTTTGTGATCAGCATGAACATTTCTTCCCTGTCCAATAGAGGAAGTGTTAACTTCAGGTTAAAATTATATATCCCTGACTAGTCATTTCTGTTAACTTCTGGCTGTGTATGATTGTGTGCATCTAAGCATACATATGGGCTTATTTGTGTGAATGCTTATATATAGAGATGCACACACTCACAAACACATGTGCAAATATATAAGTATTTATGGAATTATATGCTGGGTTCACTAATTCAACACTCTTTACATGTGTGTTAATTTGGCTGTGCCTGGTAGCATTTTTAAATCATTTAGTAGTTGATAATTTGATCAGTAATTTGTTGGCAATGCTGATGTTCAGTGGTGGGCAGAGAGGGAAACAGCAGTGAGGAAGAGAAACTTGGTCAGTTTACAAGTTATGATAATGAGTTTAAAGAAAATGAGCCCCATCTAACAAGTGTATAACCATACGTGCCCAGATGAGTGGAGCTTTATACTGCTGTATGGAGACAGTGACTGTAACAGGTTCAGTGTACGTGGCTAGTTGGGATCGTTTTTCTTCATGAGGAAGATCTCACGTCTAAGGCAAGATGGTATCATTCCACGATGGATGCCTATAGACACAGAGAAGTTCATTACTCACCCTGTTACATGATGATGAAAGAGCAAAGCAAAGCCAGAAAGATGTAGTGGCTTGGTTCTGCCTGTATGGCCGGTCCAAGGAGAGTTAACAGTCCTTCACTGCGAGTTTGGGTCTCAGTGTTGTTAGCTTTTCTGTGAAAACAGAAACTCTTGGGTTTTGTCTTCAAGATTCAAACCATGGCATTTTCAGCTGGATTACTTAAGGCAGCAAAAAAGTTCTATTAAGTGCGTGCAAAGTACAAGAAGGCAGCAGGGGAAAATCCAGATCTGTGAACCACGTAACAAACTGCATTTTCACACATTCTGATGTTCATCTGTTAAAATCTGTGCACTATTTCAGAATTCAGTTACATGAAAAAAAGGATGCTTGTAAATGATTTCTAAGAGTTTATGGAAATTTCTTCTTCTTATCAACTGTTGCATCATCCAAAACTCTTAGAAAACCATCAAGCCAAGCTCCTAAATGCCATGCTTACCTGCTACTCATGATTCCCTCCAACCAAACATCCTATTGGAGGATCAGCCAGGTAGAAATGGCCATACACATGTGATTATGACAATCTAACTATCATAAAATTAGTTGCCAGGTTGCTTTTTAAAGATTTCTGCATCCAGTTCAGAGTATAAGCACAGCTGATCATATGGACCACAGTGTGCCACTCTCTGTCTCACATTCGTATGCTCAGTGGCCAAGACACTTTTCCTTGCAAAATGTACAAAATCCACCACTTCACCAAGTAGACTTCTATTTATATTTGTTCTGATCAACCATTTTTCTAACGGGATGACCTCATAGTCTCAAATTTTAGAGGAGAAAATTTGAATAGTCACATGGATGAGTTCAATAGGATTTCTCGGAAGGTTTTATCAAGATGTATGTCAGATTGTTCTGCTCAGAAAATCTCATTAAGACTGGGGCATGCCAAAAGCGTTATTTTACCTGGCAGAGTTAAAAGGTTGCAATAACTAAAGATGAAAATAGACCCCTTTCCCCTCTCTTCACCCAGTTAATTTTCTGTTTAAGGTACAAAGCAGGTATTTTAGAAAATTGGACTTCTATACTTGGCACAATAATTGGCATTCTGAAGAACCTCAACAACATGGTTTTGTTTCTGTACCTTTTTCAGGAGCAAACCGAAGTGCGTTTTCTCTTTTTCTTCATCTGTTTAGATTGTGTTTATTTGGATATTGTTGCTTACCATGTGAATGCATAGTATCTGGCAATATTATAGGTCAGGAAAGAGTGGGAGAAGAGTGCAGGGCAATTACAATGAATCTTATTTTTGTTTTCTCTTTTGTCTTGTTATTTAACATGGGAGAAAAACAATTGTCTGAGGGGAAGCTGGCTGGTTTGGTTGGCTGTGTACGCAGAAATCATATTCTTCAATGCATACTGAAGATGATGCATG
Source organism: Dicaeum eximium (assembly GCA_013396995.1). NCBI lineage: Eukaryota > Metazoa > Chordata > Aves > Passeriformes > Dicaeidae > Dicaeum > Dicaeum eximium. The sequence goes on along the minus strand of VWZP01008963.1, from coordinate 965,366 downwards.
TAGATCAGAATAAATTATAGTATCAGAAAAACAATTTTTTTAAAAAAATTAATGAGTTATCAAAAAAGGCAAGGAAGTAATCTTTAGAGACAAGAAACGAAATTGTACACTCGTTACATGCTAATTTTTGACTGGAATGCGGAAAGCAAGGGTACAAAGTTGTCATATTGTGAATATTGAATTCTGTGATAGTATCACATATGAAGAATTTGCTTTGGCCTTGTTCACATTGAGTTAAACTGTATAAAATGCAAGCTTGTTGTAAATTCTTGTAAATATCATTGTACCAGTGTTTTTGATCCTCTGTGGAATGTATGTTGGAATTACTTAAGAAAACTTAACAGTTAACCAGTGTAATGTAATTTGTATTCACATTTGTGTATGAGTTAAATCCTTTTACTTTCATGGATGAACCTCAGAAGTTTTTTTTTCCAGCTATCTAATATACTCAAATATCCATTAACTTGTAACATGGAATTATGGTAACAGAAGTTAGACAGACAAAATGCAAATAGTTACACAACAGTAGGGGGAAATAGAATTTTGATTTTCAAGGTTCATTGTATCTGACTGGTTTAGAATATGTCACAGTTTCTCTATACCTGATGAGAATTCCTTATGCTGGTATGTCATATCTCTACTTGAACCAAAGCAATTATCCAGGCCATAATAGGAATTATACTGGAGGAGAACTACAGTGTTAGGACCACTTCAGATTAGGTGAAGTCATAGTCACTTGAGTCAGAATCAAGTGTATGAGGTGTAATGGTGACTATGAAGCTGATGAACGAGTGGCCATTTAAAAGTGTTTTATTTAAAAGGAAGAGAAAGATATGTGTAGAACACAAAAATAGAGATGCTTTTTGGCATTTCTAGAATGGCAGGAGATTGGAACATCAACTATGAGAAACAACTGTTAATATGACTGGAAATAGTTGTTTGGTTTTGTTCATGATCATATGAAGTTTTACTGCTACTGTGAGAATGATGAGAGCATTGTTCCATTTTACCCTGGCTACTAAGGAAAGTGAAAGAACAATAAGCCTGTTTCTGTATCAGGAAATAGAAGTGCTACAAAATATAGTATCAGAGAGAGCATTGAAAAGAAAGGATTCTAGCTTATGGGTACCAATATTCATCCATAGAAAGCAAAAAGAAAACTACATAAGCATTTTAGGAAATAGTAGAAGCAAAAGCAATTTTGTTTTTAAGTTATACTGGGCAGAGTAAGGTTAGAATTTATTTGTGTGTTATCATGTCCACTAAATGGCTTTAAACATCAGGTGTAGAGTAAGCTGGCACAGACTGAATGAGTTAAGAAAGGTGACCATAGTATACACAGTAATGTTTTCTTTTAATTATGTTCTATTTGTTGTCACCTGGAAAAACTTTCAGAAAATATCAGAAAAGCATGTGGAGATCAATATTATTAAAGGTTGCCACTGAGGCTTGACTCACATTATGGTGTTCCCATAAAACCAGTCTTCAACTGGTTTTACTACTTCAATCTACTTTACTACTACAATCATTTTTACTACTTAAAAAAAATATGTAGATAAGTAAAAATATAACTTATTATGAAATTTAGTATTAAACTCAATAACTGTGTGAGCATTTGACACCCATTTTCTACTCAGTAAAGATGCTTAGCAATGTAATTCAACATCTGTTCTTACTATTCTGTTGTCTCTTGATCATGTCAATGGCAAATTGAACCTCAATAAGGGGAAAAAACACAAAAAACACCTTGAAAAAAAAAGAAATTATAGACAATGGAAGAGTTAAATAAGGCCCAAACACTTTAATGCCTTAATGGAATAAAATCATCTGAATCTATCCATTGAATTTAGTATGACTTACAGGTCCTTTCATGAGTCACTGGATCTGAGGTAATATACTCTGCTGAAAGGTGACGCATATGGCTTAGACTGCTTCGTGCTAATGCCTCTATTCTGGATCAGAGTGAACTTTTGCCTGGCCAGGCTGGCAACAGGCAGATTGAGGCTGGTTCTGTTTCTATCCATCCATGCAAACATGCCTGCTGACACCTTTCAAGAACTGGACTTCATGTCTGTCATATGATGAGAAAAAGTGTCACAGTCCAAGACAACCTTTATCTGGCAGTGTATTTGATATAGTACCATTGTATTGTAAATGGTCCATGAATATGACAAAAATGTGATATTTTCTTCAAAGTAAAATAAAATTGGCAAGGTACAGGCTCTAACAGAAAAAAAAAAAAAAAAACCAAACCCCAAACCAAAACCAAAGCACCATAAAAAACAACTGAAAAATGTTCACTAAATTAGCATTACTCTCACACATATTGGAAACTGTCTTTGGCTTTCCACTCACAGGCACTTTTAACAAGTAGGATAAGCAAAGGCTTGGCATCAGAATGAGACATAGGACAGGTTTCTATTAAATTATGTTCTTCAGGCATTCAGATCTGAATTGGATGTCTTTAACCTGTGTTCTTTATGATCAAAAAACTGTCTTTCACTTCCTGACAAAAAGCATCACAGTAAGTCTCTTAGTGGATGTTTGTGAGTTTGCCTAAGGAGACTTCTTCAGGAGAAATGGAGAGCCAGTTACAATATTCTTTGCCCAAGTCTTCAGGACATTGCTGCTGTGTGGCTGAACCTCCAGTACTACATGGGTACAATCTCTCATGTTATTTTGTTTAGATAAGATAGCTCTTCATGACCAAGTAGCTTCTTTTCCTGTTCCTGCCATTTAAGGTTTTGAAAATCATAGCAATTTTTAAATTTCTGCTGCTGCTTCTGTCAATGGCTTTTATCTATTCTGAGGCTGAGAGAGACATGGGAGTGTTGTGCAACAATATGAAACTATTTCAGGCATTCAAAGCACCTCAACTGAAGTTTTGGTTTCCCATTTATTCAGAATGCAATGTGAAAGCTAGAGGTCTTGAAAAGTACAAACCGAGCACCAGTAATTTTCACCTGAACTCATTCAAACTGAAGCCAGCAGATTTCAAAGAGCTCTAATAATTACTGAGAGACTTAGCAAAGGCTTGTCTGATCCTATATTTGTGACTTAGTACAGCATTCTAACCTGCTTTCACACTCTCCGTAGCTAAATTAAGAGCTCTTAGACAGTGATGGATGGCAAGTCTGCCACACTCTGACTTTAAAGAAGTTGAAATAAAGTACCAGCTGGAAAGAAATAATGGAAATGTGGATGGGCTGTTCAGTACACATGTAAATGTAAATAACACATATGAGGGACAATGGAACTGAAAAGAAAGGCTTTAAGATATGTTTCCACATGTTCCAAATAAGGTCTTGAAATTCCAGGTTATAGACCAATAAATATAATTATAAGAAAAAAACTATTTCTGACATGTAAAGAGAATTAGTATTTATCCATAAGTAAAACCATAAGAGGTATAATGGATATGCTTTCTGATACAGATAATTAAAGGCTCATGTGGCAAAAATGTGAAGTGACTCCTTTGAAGACAATAACTTTTGTTTTCATACACAATGACACAATCTGGTAAAAGCAAGAAAATGCAAACCTCAGGAGGCACTTGTGCTTTTCCCCTTTTCTGTCCTCTGTAAAGGTGATTATACTTAACTTCTATCAGATGTTAGATTTTAGCCAAGTGTTAGTATACATTTGCCCAGAAAGAGTCACTAGCAGGTGATATGTTGGCCTGTGGTGTCTGCTACCTAGCCTGAATACATCTTGTAATCATCATCTTTCATTTTTGGCTGCACTTTTGTCATGAGTTCTTGTGGCATTCTAGATACTGCACTCCTATTTCATGGTCATCCTGTTGCCAGAAATCTTCACTCTGGGACTTGCAAATTGAAATCAGTATTTGTTCTGGATTAGTGTAATTGAAGTTACTTCAGCTTTTCAGGTGCTGTGTGAGTATCCAAATGCTGCTACTAATTGTAGTAATTGGTGTTTTACAAAACCAAGGATCCTACCCTGCCCTCAGATGTTTGGGGGAGTGTGATTTGAAATGTCATAACAAAGTCTCAATTACTCTACAAGTCTGTATATATCTTCTCAAAAAGTCTTGGACATAATATTTGGTCACAGCTGAAAAGAAGTAAAGAATAGAGGGGAAAATGTGGCAACTTTCTGAGTTACTTTAAGTTCTCTATAATATAATCTAAAGATACTGAAAGAAAAATTCACTCTTTAATTATTTTTACTGGATCCAGACATGTACCATGTAGACTGAATTTATAGAGAAAGTGACAGACAAACTGAGAGACAGAGGCAGATAACAGAAAAGACTCATAATAGGGTAAATAGTGTGTTTAAAACTAGAAACCCTTTCAGTTATGGAAATATAAACAAATGATTCTACAATATCTTTAAAATCTAAGCTTGGAGACAAAAACCATTTGGAGTACCTTTTTTTTTTTTACAGCAGCAAACAAAAAAATGTTCAAGTTGCTTTAGAAAATGAATTGTCACAGACATCTAACCTTGAACAAGAGCTGATTGATTAGATCTGAATCCAGCTGGATAACACCACCTTGCTTATACAAACCCAGTTCATTTTTTTTTATTCATAGTTAACATCAATTTTTAAAAAAATTACTTTTAAGGCCGCATCCCCATTGGAAAAAAAATCTGGCACGCTTCAGTGTTCAGGGAGCATTACTGGAGAACTATTTTGTGCATCTTCATTGAACTAAAAAATGTTTTCAAAAAAAGTAAAATAGGAACTGATTTCCTTTAAGAAATACAGTGATCTGTCATAGAGACTCAGTAAAATGTGATAAGGGAAGATTTATTTTGCATTCTGTATTTAAATAATGTACTTTTTTGGACATATAAATCTAATGCCAGTTTTCTGCCTTCTGTGCAAGAGACTGTGATCAATTTCTCTCTGCTTGGGTTCTGGACAGACAGAATGCATCTGTTGCAAATTTATTTGAATACCTGGATGCATGTATATCCTGATTAAACAGTAATAGACACAGTGTAGCCATACTACACAGGCACACTAATATGTTTGCTAAGCTGATCAATAATAAGATTGATCAGTCTTTCGCTCGGCCCGGTTAATCGCGGTATCGATCAGCTTAGCAAACACATCGCTTTCCTTGTGCAGCATCACTGTGCGAGGTCCCCTCTCCACCCCCATCCACTGGACAGCAGGAGATTTCAGAAAATGAAATATAACCACATTTTCTACAGTAAGTGCCCCTACTCCTTCAAGCTCATCTTCTACAGATAACTATAGCATTCCATGATTAAGGTGTTTGGATTCCATAGCCCTGTCTTGCAAGTTTCAGCACTGTTGTTGAGAACCTGGGAAATTTCAGAATCTTTTTTCTGTCTCAGACATAAGGCACTCAGCCCCAGGCTCTGGCTATAATAAGGCCCTCTTTCTGGCATTAAATATTTGAGATTCCCTCATTCTATATGAACTCTTTAAAAGCATCTCTTATATTAGAGGCTCCAGGCTTTCTTAAGGGAAATTACTGGAGAGAAAACTTCAATACAATCTGGACATACGGATCTTGGGGTGTAGTATTAGCACAACATTTGATTTTTTAACTCTGGAACAATATAACAAGACATTCAATAGTTTCAAATTAACATCAAAGGAAATTTCAATAGGTTTTTTTTCTATATGTAGTGGCAAAAAAGGAGCTCACTATGAAAATAGGTCTATTTTATTTAAGCTATATCTCTCACACTTATTTTATAAAATAAATTCCCTGCTGTGACTACAAAACAGTGTTGAAATGGTTGCTGTTTTCTGGTATCATATATACATTTATACAAATGGCAGCAAGTACTCATGAGTACCACTTGTTTATGATGTGCTATTAAGGGCAGATGAAATTGGATTCAAGAGCATCTCAGAGCAGATATTCAGCAAATGGAAACTGGATATACTCAACCGAAATTTTTCCTGTACATTTCTTCTTAGATAATACCAAAACACCATTCTACACCATTCTTTGGGACATAAGAAATCATAATAGGAAATTGCTGTTCTAAGGTATAAGTAAACTGGTGAGAAGATAGCATTACTGGGGAAAGATGCTATGGTACAGACTATATTGCTAGTTTGAGTATAGCTATAATTTAAACCTTAGAAACTGTGCATTGCATGATAGGTGATAGGAATCTCATGCCAAAGTTTTCAAACCCTAAGCAGCCTTAATGTGAGCCAAGAATGTTTGAAAAAACCCAAGAAATGTGATCATTCCATAATTTATGTTGTATATATTGTACTTGCTTCAGTCTCTTTTATGTGGTCTCTGCACAGGCCCTGAATACCTATAAACCTATACCCTGAATACCTGTAACCTCTTGTTAGCTGCTTGATTTCTGGTTAGTCTAACAGTAGTTTTTGTAAGAGTCCATAATTAGAGATGTCAGCCTAAGAGAGGTAATTTCTGAAAGAGTTAGTGGACCTATCTGGCTGTAAAATCTTCAGTGTCCTGTCAATTTACATTTTGCAGAGCTCACTTTCATGATCATATAATTAGAAATAGAAATAAATTTTTTCAAAAGTGTTGCCACATTCTTAAAATTTGAAAACATTATTGGAAGATTGAATTTGAAAGTCTGAAAGATCTATATCTCCCAATAATGCCAGCTCAAATCCTACCTGCTTGACGCTGTAGACAATTTGGTTTCTGTGCCTTTGGTTGGCAAACAAAAAGAAAGACCCCGAAGCCACTAGCAATTATAAAATGCCAGCCTAAATTTTAAAAAAGTGTCAAAGCCTGACTTCTGATTTAGTAGATGCCAACCAGGCTATTATGAGTAAGTTTTACCTATATGAGGGTAATCACTAAGTCTGTATGATCAGAGAGTTTTTTAGGCGTAGGTGGATTATCTGATTTTTTCATCAGAGAAAGGTGTAAGACTAAATCCCCTAGAAGCATAATCTTGTATCCAGTTTTTGGAAAACACAGAACTGTCTCACTGTCCTGTTTATGCATCTAAAATTTAACTCACAAGATGAAAGAGGAGCTTTATTCATATTTAAACAACAAAGATGCTGATGAATGAACAGCAGCTAAAATGAGTAGTTTCATAGGAAAAAAGGGGGGTTTTATAACATTAAAGAAAATAAATTGCTAGTCTCAAGTCTTTCTTTTTAATAATTTCCTAATATTTTAAACTGGAAGCTTTTTGTGGTAAGCTTCTCAGGTTGTTGTATATGGGTTGGGCACAGAACCAGAAATGTCTGCTTTACTCTGACTGACATGTAGGGGTGACTTTTAAATGCACCTTCTGCAAATGTGGTGTATTCTTCTTCTTTCTTCCTTTCACTGTGCAGCTGGCCGTGTGGCACCTCTCTCAAAAACATGGAGGGCCCAGGACTACAAAGAAGGTCATTTGTAATGAGGAGAGAAGGTGGAGTCTAAGCTGTGGGTCTCATCCTGGCATTGCCAATAACTACAGCCTAGAGAAGGAAGGTCACAGTGCTGCAGGGCCCTGACTGTAAGTGGTGCTTCTATCGCTTTAAAGGCTACATAATTTCATTCCACTTAAGTCAGCAGACTGGGAATATGTGTAATGATCTTCTCTTCACCCTCCAGGGTCTGAGTAAGAACGGTTCCAAGACCAAGTTTTCTGGCTTCCATAAAGATTTCAAACGAAGAGTTTAAATCTGTGTGCAAGAATATTGAAGGTGTTATTAACGCTTGTTTGAGCTTTAGGAATGCCCTTTGACATCCTCCATTACTATTCCAAGCAAGTGGTATAGGTATTTCAACTTAAATAACTGAAACCAATCCTTGCTTTTACAGGAAGTCTGAAGAGATAATTTTAACACTACCTTGACCAAATTAAGGAAAGTTAAGTCATCCCTTTAAAGAATACCTCACCATGATATTACTAACTATTTTTTTTTTTTTGAGTGACAGGAATGTTTTTCCCTTTTTTCAGTTTTGCAAACCTGATGATTTTTCTTTTCCCATTTCTATTTAGGGAAAAAACCTCCTTACCTTACTTTTTAGCATTCTGAGACTTATTCTCCACAACATCTTTGATAGAAAATTTAAGGATTATGACTTTTTACTTCTCTTTTGTAAAATATCAATACTTTATGTTGAATCTAAGATATCCCTGGAGGACAAGGAAAGGAGAGAAAGAGAACTCTGAACATTTCCTGGGCAGAGGCTGAATTTTGATCTACCTTACTCTACCTTTGGAAACATGTTCATTTAAAAGAACTGTCTTCCATCTTTGAAATTTGACAATGCATAAGAATCTGTTTTTTAATAAATATGTTTTCTTTTCGGGACAAACCCAGCAGAAACAGTGTTTCACTATGGAGTCCAAAAGCCTTCTGGATAATTTAGCAATATACAACTTATTTTGTGCAGCTTGCAGATCTTTATTGTTCACAAAAAGACAAATTTCACCTCCAGGTCCGAAGACCAGAAGTACCTCTGTGCAGTGACAAGTGACAGGCACATAAACAATTAAACTGAGAATAAAATCTGAAGCATTATAATGATGCTTATCCACTGTGTATCGTGTACCAGTAACTCCCATATCCAGGGACATGAACAGTAGGATGCAATATCCAAGAAGGGCTGGGTTAGAAAGGCCATTGCCCAGTGCTGTACCCCTGGATTTATGCTACCTTATGATTTGAAAAAAAGTAAATATAGAGGCAATCAAACAGAAGCTTGAATATATATATTTTTATATATATATTTTATATATATGTAATATATTTAACTATTTTAGCAGGTACTAAAAATACACAAAACATCAACTTTCTAAGTCACACAATTTAGTTAGAAGCCATGCGTTTTTTCCCCTACAGAAAGTCTGGAGAAGTTCATTATGCTTGATGTAAGCTTCAGCTTCTCAAACACAATGTGATGAGGTGCACAAGATGACTGTCCACTTTCTGAGTTAAGCTGTCATGTAAATATGCACCAGACGGCCCTGGCCGAGGGAAAGGTGACCATGAGCCAGCAGTGTCCTGGCAGCCAGGAGGGCCAAGTGTGTCCTGGTGGGAATCAGGCACAGCATCACCAGCCAGGCAAGGGACGGGATTGTCCTGCTCTGCTCTGCACTGGGGCGGCCTCACCTTGAATATTGTGTGCAGTTTTGAGTGCCACAAAATAAGGACATAAACCTGTTGGAGAGTATCCAAAGGAGAGCAACAAAGATGGTGAAGAGCCTTGAGGGGAAGCTGAATAAGGGCCTGAGATCACTTGGTCTGTTCAGCCTGGAGAAGAGGGGGTTGAGGGGAGACCTCATTGTGAGATTCAACATCCTCATGAGGGGAAGTGGAGTGGCAGGTACCAATCCTCACTCTCATGACCTTGGGTGTTCAGACAGAACCCAAGGGAATGGCCTGAAGCTGTGTCAGGGGAGGTTTAGGCTGGACAGGAAAAGGTTCCTCACCCAGAGGGTGGCTGGGCGCTGGAACAGGCTCCCCAGGGAAGTGGTCACAGCACCAAGCCTGACAGAGTTCAAGAAGTGTTTGGAGAATATTCTCAGGCACATGGTGTGACCCTTGGGGTGTCCTGTGCAGGGCCAGGAGTTGGACTTGTTGGTCCTGATGGGTCCCTTCCAACTCAGCATATTCTATACTTCTCAAAAAAATTGTCTCTGATCTCAGTGGCTCTTAATTGCTCCTGAAACATAAAGATGACAATTAAAATCTATGTCTCAGCTAATGAAACAGATCAACATTCCAGCAAATAGCATGCCTATGGAATGGATTTATACATAATCTCTGGATTCTGTGCAGCATACAGCAGGGCACTAAATAGCATAGACTGATTAAAAAAGGTTACACCTTGCTTAAATTCCATGGTCCTCCCTTCAGAATGGGGAAGTAGCACGGAAGAAAAAGATTTACCCCTTTTAAAAAATTCTCTCCCTGAACTAAAGAGTGCTTTGGGTTTTGGTTTGAGGCTTCTGGTGCAGCAAAGTAGGGAAATGTCAGAGGCGTCTGATAGTTTCAGGGGATTCAAGTTACCTAAAATAAGTAGCAATGCAATTGCTATCTTTGTTCCTGTTCATTTATGTATTTCCCCATATGTTTTCTGTGCACACCAGCCAATGACAGCCTCAGCTCCTGAGAAAAACAGTAACATAATAAAGAATATTTCTTTCATTCAGTTTGGTTGTCTTACATAGTTAATTCATGGCTCCCCTATTCATTAATAGCATAGTTATCTCAAATGCATATTAATAAGAACTTCATATCACAAACCACCGTATTTTATCTGTTTGATAAATAATTTAAAGTAGAAATAGGGTTACAGAAAGAATGAAATACATTGCATAGTGGATTTTTTTAAAAAAGAGAATATCATAAGTAGAGAGCAGTTTAATCAATGAACAAATTAAACCCAAAATATAAAAAAAACCCCACAACGTGTGGTTAATTGTCACAGTTCCCAGAAATATTCCCGACAATATGAGGAAATAATTTAGGGAATGATTGCCAAGAGTTGTTCAAATACCAGTAAGCAATAAATTTAATAAAATTACATGGTTATGGAGTTCCTGGATTTGTATGTTATGCCAAATAGTCAACTATTTTTCATAAATATGACTGAGAAAAATCGTGAAAAAAATCCAAGCATCACTTCAATAGTAGTAATGAAAGTTCAAGAATCTTGCTAAGACATGGAAATAATGATTTAGTGAAAACAATGTTATTCTACTTCAATGTAGAAAAAATTAATTGAACAAAACCCATGAAAAAGGATTCTTAAATTAACATGGAAAAATAATTGTATTTCATAAAAGTTTAAAATGTAGAAAGCTGATGAGTTCAGCAAATAATGATGGACGCAGTAAAAGATGAGCAGAGTTTGTAACCTTTGTATTTGTTCTAAAGATAAAAATGTCATGGATTTTTCACAAGTCTTTGCTATCTGTTTGCAAACATGTTAATAATTTTTAGTGTTTGATTTATTACTACATTGAGGAAATCCATTAAAACCTTTAAATATCTTTATGCTTTTTTTTGCTTGACATGAGCAATAGTTTTCATATTAAACCAAGTATTTCAGCTCTGTATAAGTAAGGCTATACAGACAGCTGTAAATCACACTCGATAAACTCAGAATACTTAGAAAGGTTTTTAAAATTGGTTCCAATCAATTATATTACCAGAAAATTAGAGAAATATTTTGTGGGAATAGTACAAATTAGTTTATGCTTTTTCATTTCTTCTAACTTATGGAGGTATTTATGTTGATGAAAGATCATTATTCACTTTAGCTCATGAGACTTGACTTCATAGCTTTGGCTGGGTTGTCTTCTGAGCAGCTGCAGAAGTGAATCCAGAGCATGACATTTTTAGAAGCTTTGGGAGAAGTATTAAAAACTATGCCATTAATTGTTTTTGTCACATGTAATACATTATATTCTAAATGACCAGAAACAAACTTTTCAGGAAGTTATCATAGAGAGTCTACACTGTAATAACAAATTGGTGTGGCCTGAAACTTAGTTTGATAAGGAACTATGGACAACACATTGTAAATATATTTATCAGAAACTGCCAAAAATTATAAAGGAAATAATTTGCTATGCCTTTGCTAATTGGTAACAATGCTAAGCTGGTTTCCACATAAATAAGAAAGAGTCTCCCAGTTAAATATTAGTTTTTACTTTTAGATGGAAGTGTAATATTTCCATGCTTCCCAGGTTATTTACATTGCATGCATTAGTCTAATATATTGTCTAATACTAGGAGTATCCAGAAAAAAAATTCAAACCTCTTAAAAGAGGGAAATCAGTATGTAGCTTTCACTCTTTTAGTTTGCTTGTCTTGGGGTCTTAGTTTAACAAGGTGTTCCTACACCACGTACAGCAAATTTCTTCTTGGACATTCATTAATATGCAGTCTTTTTTTTTTTTTTTTAAATTGCTTTCCTTCCTCTTAAAAGTACTCCAAGTTCATCCTTCGGCCTTTCCCTCCAATCTCTCAGTCTAGGCAATTTCTGGAAGTATTAGTGGCTAACTGGAGTAAACTGTAGAGATTTCTTCCCAGTTTACTCTGTCACAATTCACTATGCAAAAAAATCACAGGAACAGTCATGTGGGAGGTGTGAGTAACCCTTGTAGTCCTCTGCAAAATTTTCCACAGATTATCCTCTTCACTTATTCTGTTTTTCAATTAAGCAACAACTGAAGGGACAGTTGAGAGAGTCAGGAAGTTCTGCCTCCTCTCAGATTCACACATGTAGCTCCCAGTCAGCCAGTCATCTTCATCTTCCCCTTGTTTCTTCCATGAAAAGCATTTCCACATTGCTGAGGGATTTTTTCTCAGAGCATGATGTAGTCTGAGCTCTACAGTGGGAAGAAAGAAAGATCTGGCTGAAGAACATTTGACCTTCTCCATGTTAAATCCCTGGTAAGGTAAAAGAAAAAGGCCACATGAATATCTGACTCCTCTAATTCTTGTCTGTGAGGAAGACTCTTTGTTTACCCTTGTATTTCCTGTTAGATGAATACAGCTGTAAATAAGAATTCAAAAATTTGAAATTAATGTATCTACACCAACATATGGGTACTGGTATTCTGGAGGGGCTTTTATCAGTTTTTTAGAGACATATTAAAAACTGTTATGCTTAATTTGTTTTTATCAAGTTCTTCTTCTGCAGGTGCATTTTTTAGTCTATAAATACCTCCTAGCAAGAAAATACAAGACTTCAATGGCCTTGCATGTTCCAGTAGAAAGTGGTGAATACGACTAGGAGGAGCCATAGGAGATACTTGCAGTTTATAGAAATAGGCTAAATTCCTTCCACATGGGTCATAAGAAAACAATCACAGTCTCGTATCATCAAGCTTAAAGCCCAAGAGAGACTATTAAATCACCTAATATGACTTCTCATATATCACATCCCTTTAAACTTTTTTTCAGTTACACCTATAATGAATCCAAACAATCATGCTTAACAAAAACATCTACAAGAAAGTCCTGAAGATATATGGTGGATTATTCCCTACTTGTGTTAGTGCAAGCCAGGAGGACAGCTGGACTTTGAAGTGCAGGCAGCCAGCTGTGAGGGAGAGGGAAACCAGGAACACCACCAATAGCTGCCTCTCATTGGGATTTTGTTTTATTGCTCTCACCAAAGCCAATCGCAGTTCTACCATATAACTTTACTGTTAGTTAACCTCAATGTTAAACCTTTATGCCAAAGTGCTCATTTAATTATCTCTAAATTCAACTTTTTTTTTTCTTTTTTTTTTTTTCTCTTCAGTGTAAGGGTCTTCCAGACCTGTGAAGTTTTCCTGGTATTCCAAGAGTAATTACAAATTCTTATAACTGGACTATGAGTGCAATAGGATAGCTTTAAAAAATACCCAAAGATATACCTTTGTACTCATGTCATTAAGGCTGGATTATTTAAAATGTTTATTCCTGCTAGAATGTTTCTTCATTTGCTAATGGATTGAGAAGTACAGAGTAAAATAATATTTTTGAACATTTGTTTGTTTGTTTTATCCAGCACTACTGACTCCACTTCAAGGACGCGTTGACAATTCACAAACTAGGGCTCCTGCTAGGAGTAGTGTACTTCTTGTACCATAATTACTCAATTATGGCAGCCAGGTACAAACTGCAAATTTGAGGTAGTCTTGCAAAGAAGTTATCTAAAAGCACAGATTAATTACTTGAATCAATAGTCAGAAGTATTCTACTATCCAAATGTCACACGCAAAGGGGAGATTTCCTTGACCCTTGGTATTTGATTTGTCTGTCAGTGTTCCAGGAAAGCTGAGACCCTTGTGACCAATCATCTGTCAGTGTCCCATTATAGGGATCCTTCACTGAGCAGTCCCCTGGATCCAAGGGTGGTTCGATTGACTTGTTTGGGGACACACACCAACAGCGTAACGGAGACCCCTCAGTGGGTCTTCCCACTTTATTTGGATATGTTTCCCACTGTTGGCAACTGATAATGCCTGTGAAGGACTTGCACTAACAGTTTACAGAAAAATGTTCTTTTTTAATATAAAAATGTGGCAGGTTAAGGTTCAAGGATTGCTGGTGATGTCTGAGTGCAAAAATGTATTCAAAGCAATGCACAGACAGGCCCCAATACCCAATAAAAGTGTTCAGTGTGCATAGAGTGGTTCTTACCAAATAGGCAAGAACCTATTTTTCTAATAGGTTCATTATTTTTCTAATAATAGAAAAATTAGTATTTTCTATGGAGGAGAAAAGATGTTCAGTCCATTGACTGATCCCAGTAGTTACAATGGAGCCTTCCCTAACTTTCCCCATTGCCAACTTCCTTTTATACTATTTCTTTATGTTTAGGTGGAGCTTGAGGGACTCTAGTCATACCTACCTTTGGTACTGATCAGTGTAAAATCCTCATGCTTCACTCTTAAAGATACAGTCCATAAAATATAGAGCACATGTGAAGGGTGGTTGTACCTTGGAAGTGAGTAACTTTGGGATGGATGTGCATTAATATTACAGCTAGGTTTGTAATTCCATCCAGGGAGTAGTACCTGCATTTTACCCTATAATTCCTGTACCACTATAGCTTCTACTGGGATATGAATACAACATCTCAGTTTCCTCTAATTTTACTCCAAGCCATCTCTCCACATCAAATTTAGAATAATATAAGATAACATAACCATACCAAGAAGGCCATAATCACAGCTGAGCTCCTTGGAAAAGTAATACCTATGTGCAGCTTTGTCTCATCTTACCACTTTGAATGGTCATTTTTCCTGCTTACTGGAGTGACAAGGTCAAAACCAAACAATAAATAGGATTGGTTCAGAATCCAGTGCATGATTTAATAATGGAAATAATGCATCTTTTTGATCATTATATTTACCAATCAATAGACAATTTTTTCCTTTTTACTATCAAAAATAATGCATTAAGACAATTTTATGTAGTCGTTTCTCATTGTGTGAATTTGGTGCACCAGGTAATTCACAAATCCGTGACAGGTTTTAGGACTTAGAATTGTTTCAGCATCTAAAGTTACTAATATTAAACATCTTGCTGAATGCACCAGTTCACATCCTTCATCAGAGCTATTCACCACGTATGATGATGACAAAAAGACAACAGAGTGAAAGCTATTAGCTCAGTAAGAGGAACCAAGTATGTGCTTATCCTTAAAAAGAGGCATAGCAGTAGCTAATGTGTTATGAGAACCAATAAAAGCAATTGGTGATCAGAGCTGATCTCATGAGAGAAATTTGCACTGATGTCGGGATACTCAGAGAAAGAAGGGGCCAAAGGTAATTTTTTGCCCTCAACAAAGAAAAGACAGCATAACAAAGTGTTATTACAGTCATAACATCTTCCAGACTCTGCCTAAGAACAAAGTCCTTGTCCAGATGATGAAGGAGCACATGAAGTTAAAGGGCGGATTCAGAGAGAAGAAAGGCGCGTATGACCTAATCACAACCATGTGTAACATCACTGATAAAAGGAGGACAGTGCAATCCTACATTGATCATGTGTTCAGCTTCTCAATAATTTTGACACCATCTGATGTGACCAGCTCTAGATTTCCAGATGTAGGAACTCTAACCCATCTCATTGAACTCTTCACAAGTTTCTGTCAGCAGCCAGAGAGCAGAGTGTGAGCAGCCACATGCTGCAGCAATTGGTTTTCTCTTAGCCAGGGGGTGAAACAAGGATTCAGCATATAGGCAATGGTTCCAGGAAAAAGGTGGGAAATATTTGGAAGAACAGAAATGCCTGAGCCTGGTATTGTTTGACACATCTAAAACAACTTCAGATGCACCAGTGAAATGACAGACTTTGCTCCTACTAATTCTCCAATATAATGAAGTTGAAAGAAGTAAAAAGTGGGGAATGTTGCTTACCTCAAAGTCATGGAAGTGAAGCGAAATTAGATAGAGAAGTTTGTTGGCTCATCAAAATAGGAGGCAGGCAAAAATGCTTGTTAATGGTCTAGTTGTACACAGAGTGAATGACTGTAATTATTAAGGATCAGAAGCATTTTGCCAATTAAAATATTACATTTTGTTGTGGACATTACATTTTTTATGTGCACATCATAAAAAATGTGAAAGATTTTGGTATCTTTGATTGCTTATACCTTTGACTTCTGAAAACGTCAGGGTGTGAGCTTTGTTTCCCAATCTGGCAGTGTATATTAATAATGGGAAGTTAACTGCTGCTGACAGGACAGCTGCAGCATTTGGAATATCAAATTGCTGTTGGGACTTCAAATGTAGTTTACAAAATTTGTGTCATAGTGTCATAGAGAATAAATTGCTTTGTCTTATTTTGTTGTCTCATTCATTTTTTAATTTAATGGAACATTTCATTCTAGCAGTGAAGGACCAAGAATAAAGAGTGATAATTAGTGCATTTAGCTTGAGAGGCCATTCCACAAAGACTTCTGGCATGATCTCTTTCTTCCCCCAGTTCTCTGTCCTTCTTGGTGAGAATTCAATTTGATGCAAGATGTCTTCAGTGGGCTCTTCTTACATAACCACATGCTCCAGAGTGCTGCCCATTCTCTGAGGCAGGGCTGGGTGGATTTTTTTGTGGGTATCTGCAGGTGTTCCTCCACTGCTTTACCCAGCACAGCCTATTCTTGGAAGGGCTGGCTCTTCCAGGCACTGGCAAACAGTAAAAAACTTCCTTCCTTTAGACAAACTATGATTCTTTTCACACAAGTTGGTAGGAGCTGGAGAGGAAAGAACATTACCCATTGTACAGCCTGAAATGCAGGATAGAGTTGTGAGTTCAAATTATCTCTCTGCTGGTCCTCTTGTCCTTCACATACAAGTTTGAGGAGATGGTGTTGCCACTTTGTGACTGTGGGACTTTGCCAATGATTAAGAGATTTTCTGGGAATACGGAATATATGAAATAATTCACTTAGCTCTCCTACCTGAGGTGGGAAATTTTGCTGCTCACCCATTTGTATTCTTGAAATATGGGAGCTGAAAAGCTAGGGGAGTGGGGTATAATTGAAAGTGCCTGAGGCCTCAGTTGAAAAAATTACAGTATCAATCACAGAATGCAGTAAGTTTTTAAAATTATTTTTTATTTTGCTTTGATTGTTGTTGTTAACTGTACTGCATTTTGTATTGGCTTTGATGATTTACAATTCTAAGAATTCAGTGTAAAAGTGAGATTACCTATTATGAAATGTATCTAAAATCAGGGAATTAATTAATGAAGTGTTCCAATGCATTCTAAATCAAAATGATTTGTGGGTATGAAGTAAATATGAATAAAATACGAAGTTTGAAAACTTAATGAAACACCTTTTTCTTTATTTCTGTTCCCAAATAAAGAATAATTTTCCTCTGGTTACCTTTGAGGATTCATGGGATAACAGGAGTGTCACTGGTGCAATTTGAAAATTCACAGGAGTTATATTAAAATATTAAATTATTTAATTGACTAAACAGTAAAGAGACACAGTGTTGTAGAGGGTATTTTCTACTTGAGGGACTATAATTTCCCAAGAAAAAGACATATTTTGCTGCTCTAGTGGCACAGTTAACTACCATGAATCCTATGAGGCAGACAAGAAATACTTTAAATTATATTCACCCTTCTCAGATATGATATCTTATAACAGTAAAATCCTATTGATACAGCATTATCATAGGCTCATAAGATGATGGAATGGTTTGGGTTGGAAGGGAGCTCTAAAGGCCATCTAGTCCAACCCCCCCGTAGTGAGAAGGGACATCTTCCATGAGATTGGTCAGAGCCCTGTCCAGCTTGACCTTGAATGTTTCCAGGGATGGAATATCTACCACCACTTTGGGCAAACTGTTCCAGTGTTTCTACTTTGATGTAAAACATTTCTTCCTTGAATCTAGTCTAATTATACCCTCTTTTATGTTAAAAACATCATCCCTTTTCCTACAGCAACAGGCCTGGCTAAAAAGTTTGTCCTCATTTTTCTTATAAGCCCTCTTTCAATATTCAAAGGACACAGTCTGGTCTCTCTGGTCTTTTCTCCAGGCTGAGCAACCCCAGTTCCCTCAGCCTGCTTTCTTAAGGGAGTTGTTTCAGTCCTCTGATCCTCTTTGTGACGTTCCTCTGGACCTGCAACAACAGCCTCTCACCCACCAGACCCCCAGGGCCTTCTTGGCAGGGATGCTCCTGATCTTTAATGATACTGGGTGTTAGCCCAACTCAGGTGTAGACCTTGCACTTAGTCTTGTTGAACCTCATGAGGTTCCCATGACCCCATAGCATTTCAGGGTTATTCTTACATTTTATTCTCTTATTCTTTACTCTAGATTATTCTTTACTCTAAAGTATCCATGAATCTTTGTTTGGAAAACAGTTGCCTCAAAAAAAGTTTCTTACCTGAGACAAAACTTGTACATTGCCATTCACAGTGGGTGAAATCAGATTCTTATTTCTCCTAGTTTAACTAAACTACACGACGTTTTCCTTTCTCTCATGCATTTTGAACTCTCTGGGATTTCAATGTCATTAGGTGGGTGAACCAAATAGGTTTTCTCAAATATTTGCTAAGTTTGTAAAAACTCTGAGTAGAACTGTTAAACTGATGACCTGGTATTTTTCTTCAGCATCTTGTTTTCCTGTGCTATTTAGATGAGATGAGGAATTTAAATAGCTATAATGATTATATATATATTCATTATTTTTATCTCTGCACCATTAGATCCTCCAGACAACATCCATTTTTATTCTATAAGTCTAAAACAAAAATGTTCTTTTAAGTGTCATAGAACACCTCACATAGAACACCCTCAACGTCTTCAAAAGGCTAAATTTCATTAAGCTTTAGTTTAATTTGTAGACCCAAAAAGTTTCATATGAGTTAAAATAAGTAAAAAACTGAGCAAAATTGTTCTTTAGCTCAATAAAAAAATGTAGACACTCCTACATGTTTTGTCACTTGGTTCAATTCTGTATATTGTTAAAAAATAAAGACATTTTCTGTTTTTAAGAGAATATATATGAAATCCACCTGCCCCTACTTGGGCAACTAAAAATTAGTTGTCTGTGTCTGAATTAGTCACTTGAGTGTCTTTTCATAGTCAATAGAGAGAAATAATTTTAAAGTGATGGTTTTAAAGAAAATTCAGATAAACTGACCTCTGCTACAAACCTAACAAAAATAGAAGAAAAAAAATTAAGTTAAATTTAAAAATTGAGATATTAATTCTATTTTATGTATTATTTTATTCTTGGCATGCATTTTCGGTTGATAGCTCAGCTGCCAGTATTTTCCCACTAGACATCATACTTCAGAATGAAGACTGCACTTATCTCCTTAGATATACATTTCAGAAAGTTTTATTTCAAGATATTACTTCAAATATGAATTATGTTTCCAATAGCTATAATATAGTTACTTCTCTGCCTTCTATAATATAGTTATTTCTCTGCCGTCAGACTCTTTGTCTAGTTAAATTGGGCTCTAAAATCATCAAACCCACCTCACTGAATGTAGAAACAGATTGGGTTTCTTAGATATGTCTGGGGTTGGTTGGATGAATGGAACATCTAATGCCATGCATTTGATTCAAACCTGCTCCTCTCTGACTAGCAAATAAAAATGAGACAAACTATGACAAACACGTAAGTGCTTCTGAGCATGAAACTCTCTTAGGTCAGACTTAGGAGTAGCATGAGGAGGAAATCAAACCAAGAAATTACAAGTGTATACTCCCCACTAATAATATGGTTGTCAGTTTTCAACACCTAATTAGTGGTGTGAGATCCAATAAATTTTTTCAACAATACTTTCTCTAGTCCCTGCAAGGTAAAAACTATCACTTTATAAGAGCATGTTATTGTCAAAAAGCTTAAGCTGTTCATGCACTTCAAAAGATATTTTTTGTCTACTTGCCTCAAAATACTGACAGCAACAGCTTTCCAGGACTAACAAAGCATAGTATTAGGCTCAGCTGTTTCATCAGGAAATCATAAAGATTGTTGTTGTGAAAAAGCAACTTGCTCCAGGTTTACATGAGTTTTTGGAATCAGCTACCTCTTGCATAAGGCTGTGAAAAACCCACTTGAGACACCCAGCAAAACTGAATGGCCAGAACACAAGTGAAGGGGAAAATGGCCATTCTTATCGCACTTGCTGCCTTCAAGAAATCTTGAATGTCAGCGACAGAAGAGCATTGTTCTACTCTGGTTTTATATTTGCTTTGATTAAGGAATGCCATCCTTTCGGCTTTCGAACAAATCTTACCATATTTTTCACATGACCAATCATGAGTTTAATACTAAACACAAGTCTTTACATTGAACCAGTTAGGTGATCTCCTTTTCCACTAATAATGGGAAATTAAAAAAAAAAGAAAGGAATATTTGTGAACGTAGGTTGACATTTGTGTTCATATCAATGTTTAAAAATCATTAATAAAGTTTATATTTTGAGACCTGATAATAGTTCTTATTTTTTATACTCAATCTGAAAATACATTTTTATCCTCATGTAAAATTATTATCATTATTATTCAAATTCCATTGCTAAAAGTGTCAATCATTCTGATCATTGTTTTGGTGTCAGCTAATCCATGTTTATTACAGTCAAAGATTCAAAAATAACAACAACTATTCTATAGTATTTCCAGCTTGGTTCAGATTGACTGTAAATTCTCTAATTAACATTTCAAGCTCGTGTTTATTTTACTATTTTGAACTTTACAGTTTATTTCAAATTTTCAATATGGTAAATGAGTACCAAGGACTTTAAATGCAAACTACATTAGCCACACATATAGCTCATCAGATTAAAAATTAAACATTATACACCACTGAAACTGTCAACAAAGATGCAGTGCCTTTGAATTCTACAGTAATTCCTCTTGATGTCATCAGTGTTGCAAGAAGGTGAATTTCTTACAAACAAAAACTAAATCATAACAAAACAGAATTACCTGTTTATAAACTCATATATATTTGTCTCTAGGCAGAATGACATTGCAAAGCATTGCACATAATGTTAATAAAAATGACAGTTTTATTTGTAACAAAAGTAGCAAACTTTAGCAATACCTAGTCTAGTTAACTCACAGAGAGTTTAGATGGCAACTTTTTTGTTCCTTTATCATTTTGCTCCCTCTCAATGACAATTTAACTTATTGAGCCTCTGAATATTTTCTTCACAATTCAGGAAATAGTCACAACCTAAATATGCAGTGCCAGTACGAGCAAGTGTAGACAGCATTTTTCTCAAAGTAGAAATATTTTATACAGTGTCAGGGTCTCCATGTAAAAATATTTTTTAAAAATGTTTACAGTTACACTTATCCATTATCTTGAATTCTTTTCCATATCTTTCTTTGAAACAAGGTTTGGAATTGCATTTCATCAGCTTGCCAAACTTCTGGACTATCAAAGGTTTTTCATCTTAACTGCATGGACATCAGCCCCACTGACCTTTGAAGGACTAAACATCATGCAAAACAAAAGCCCTTTGCCCACATATCCTTTGTTTTTTCTCTTATCTGTTGTTTCCACAGAGAATTGTTCTGGCTACCAAACCACTTTCCCTGATTCAAAAGGGTGAGAATCTAGGACATGATTAGGAAATACAGGAATTAGTAGAAGAAAGGAGGGAAAGCTTAAAAAATGATTATAGAGAAAAAAAAAAAAAAGGAGTCAGGGAGAGAAAAAGAGAATAATAAAATGAAACAAAGATTCAGTAAATCAAGAAAAGAGGATCAGGGAAGGGTGCAACTAGTATTGACAGAAGAATAAAAATAAAATCTTACGCTATGAAATCCAAGCTCTTTTTCAAGTCTTGGAGATGATGTGACTGTGACAAACAGCCATACACAAAACACACCAGACATGAAAAATATTTGCAAAACTAAAAAGTAGATTTCATCCTCAGAAAAATTGTAATGAAAATGTAGAATTCAATAGAATTCATTAATATTATAGTAAAAATACTTTTATAATTTTGATGTCTTTTTTGTTGGCACAAAAGAATAAAATAAAACTATTTTATCCACAAAGGCATTGCTACTTGGCAGCACACTACTTCAATTCTATAGCAACCCTGTGGTTTATGTTACAAAGTAGTTCTGAATTCTGAAGACATTGACATATCTGTAAGAAGTGGATTCTAAAACAGAGGGGTTTTGTTGAATTAAATATGAAAAGGAATAATGCAATCAGTACAGAACTCCTTGCCTTATTTATTTTATATGGAGTTCAATACAAATCTCAACTAACGTGTTTCACTTATCAGCATGATCAAGTTTTCAACTTCTGTTGTGTTGCAGAATATTCTAGTGACACCATATGACTGTGAATTGTACTATCAAATCCAGAAGTACTGCACAAGGAATCAGGAAAACTGTGCTGAGGGACTACTTGCTTGGTTCCTGCTTGTCATCTTTAGAGTTTTCTGGGGAACAGTAGTACCTGATAGGGTAGCTACTCCTGCTGGTTTTACATCAGTCAGAATGCAGAATTGTAATTTTATCATCTTGTGGTAAGGGAGTAAAGAAAATGATTGCAAGCAAATATTCCCTCATTCAAAATACTCAGTCCTGTGCTCCCTTATTTCCAGTTCACTAACTGTTGCTCGTTTCCCAGCCTTTCACTGGTCATACAGTACCTTGTGGTACTGCTAAAAAAGTCTCATAAATTTCTATCTTACTTCAGAGATCACTGAATCATTTAGGTTGTAAAATACTTCCAAGTTCATTGAGTCCAGCATTTGACCAAACACTAACATGTCAACAAAACCTTAGCAGTAAATCCAACCATTTCTTGATCACCTCCAGGGACAGTGACTCCATCACTTCCCTGGGCAGTCTGTTCCAATGCTTAATGACTCTTTTCATGAAAAAAGGCTTCAGGATGAACAACCTGAACCTTCCCTGGTTCAGCTTAAGAACATTTCCCCTTGTCCTGTCGCTGGCTGCCTGGGGAAAGAGATCAACCCCTACCTTGCTGTAGCCTCCTTTCAGGGAGTTGTAGAGACTGATAAGGTCTCCCAGCTAAACAACTTCAGCTCTCTCAGCTGCTTCTCATATGAATTACTCTCTAGACTTTTCACCAACTGCATTCCCTTTCTCTGGGCATGCTCCAGCACACCAATGTCTTTCTTGAAGTGAGGGATCCATATGAGAAGGTTTGTTTCAGTTAGGTGCTTTTTTGTGTGGTTTTTTTTTCTTTTTCCTTTTTTTTTGTTTTGTTTTGTTTTGCTTTGTTTTTTGTTTTTGGGGGATGGGGGGAGATGTGTGTTTGTGCCTATTGGTCAGCTTTGATTGTCTGTTTTACCCAAGTATGACATAAGATCAATGCCAACTGGAACAACTACTACACAATTATTTTCATTTTCAGCCTGATAACGGCATTATTATAATAAAAGTCTCCTGTTATCCTTATTTTTCCTGTCTTTTGTAATTAGTAGTTGCTATCTAGTATAGTACCACACAGTAGATGAGGCATAAGATTTTACCTTATTCTTCTCTAGCTAATCACAACACGACTGCAACAGGACTAGCAAAAATTTAGAAGACTATTCCGAAAGTCATTCTAGAACTGACTGGCAGTCAAGACAAGTGCAATTTCCATTTCATGCAGAGGTATTCCCCTCAGTAGAAGGGAGGATAATTCTTCTTATTAGAGAATTTCCATGGTTCTCATAGGGATGCATTGGAAAACTGAGTTTTGTGTTCACTAGGGACTGCATGCATACTGTTAGGCCAAAAGCAATAAATATAGGAAAGGGAGGGTGTGTTGTAAAGAGCTGAGTTTTGTAAAGAGTTATGTCATGCAAAGGGAGTAAAAAAAGTGTTAAAGCATTCAACCATTCTGTGGTTATTTTCTTGTCCACAGTAAAGATAGGAGATTAATCCAAATACCATTAATGTTTAACTCAAACAAACTATCACAGATGATGATTATGTTCTTTTAATTTTTTTTTCTGAAATCAAAACACACAATTATCATAATCTTTCTCATTCAGAGACAGTCAAAGAAGGAGACTAAACTGTTAATGGCCAGTTCCAAGGCAAAATGAAATGCAAAGATGGAGGTTTCAATACTAGTTCAAAATGTATGTAATCAAAATCAGTGGTTTACAAATCAACAGCTTGATAAACCATGACATAGTAATGGCAATGAGAGATTATCATAACAGTTAACAGCAAATCTGTAGTCTGCTTCTAGAGAGACAGAGCTAGTAGCTAAGACTGAAAAAAGAATGTCTGAATATTTTTATAGCCAGAGTAAGTCCTATAAATAAGGGTGAAATTAAAACTAGTGGTTACATACAGAAGATCTGGGGGAAAATAATCATAGAAGCTATGAGGCAAGTAACAACACTTTCCAAAAAAAGGGTATTTATTTTTTTCCTGTGGATTGATACACTAATCTTAATTTCAGAGAAAAAAAGGATGGGAAGAGATCATTATCCTTCTTCATATCTCTGCTCTCTTGTGCTACCTGTACACACATGTACAAGTACCCTTGTGCTGCTTATGTACCCAGATACTTCAGTGCTAAGAAAGATGAGGTGCTGTCATTACTGCTTTTTATGCTGCTACTTATAGTTAGTACTATTTTGTTTTCAATCTCCATTGTAATATTATAATTTTCTTCTATTTACATTGAAGGCCTTTGGGACACAAGCTATTCTGTTGTTAGAATATGCATGTAGTTTACATATGCCACAAATTATGTTAGAATATGTGGTTTATATATATATTGAGCTTACCTATATCACACATATCCTTGCTGCAGCTATTTCCATTACATCAATGTATAACATCTCTTAAACTGCATCCCTCTTCTATGCATAAGGATTCAAAAGCTTTCAATTATGCAACTAATAGGCACAGAAGAAATGGGAGAAGAGAGAGAAAAAAAGCATCTTGCATACACTAGCTTAAAATTGGCTCATTTCAAATATACACAATAACATATTTGTCCATATGCAAGTTTATGATAGTTATGAAATCTGAAAACATTTGTGATCTTACTCTTTGTGTAAAGGTCTGTCTGAGATCTTCTGGAGGATAATGATTGAGCTTTTTCACCAAAGAGAAGAAGGATTCACTTTTGTTTATGCTTAACATGTAACAGAAAAAACCCCAACCTGGTGATATGGACTTTTAATGAAAAAACCTGCTTTGTGTAAAAATGACATTGGAAAATTATTTGTTATACTGAAAACTTCTAGAGCTGCTTCATACAGCCATTGAAAAGAGTCACTAGTGCAGCTCAACATTTAGGAACCTCCAGAGATCTAAATGCACTGTAACCCAAATCAGTGATGAAAAAGTTGAGTGAGGAGCAAAAACTGAGTAAAGAGCAACAAATCTCACCTGATGCTCTGTTGATTGCACAGTAATATTGCACTGAAGGCTGCAAACAAAAGCTTCAGCCTTTGAATGTGAAGCAGAGCTCCAAGGTCAGCTAACCTACACATTGGATCATCCTAGCAGAATACCCTCCTCTCTCATGTCCAAAGAACCTAGAAAGCGAATTAAGGATTCAGAGGTGTTATGGTCAGAATAAATGGTGAACTTTGGGTACATAAAAGGCATAAACCCCCTGTCATAGCAGCACTGGGAGGTCTGTTCTCAGTTACTGATAACCGGCTAAATCTGTGTATTGATGGAAAGCTACCTGCCCTTACAAGGCAATATAACTTCTCCCCCTTAGCTAGATCAGATTTGGTGATTCTGTTATTGTTAGCTCCTGAAACAAGATTTCTGTAACATGACAGAGAGATGAACCCTATAGAATCAAGAGTCAATTTATACATCTGATAAGACAAACTTCTTCAGCCAATGAACCCAGCAGGAAGCCTATAGTGGGATGGTTCCCCTAACAGAAGATAGAGGAGAAAGTATTACTTTGACTTTTTCTCCAAACATTTTCTGTTCAACACTGATGAAGAAAAGATATTGTGCTATATGGATTTAGGGTCTCAAAAGGACATTGACAGTCTTATCTCTTTGATAACTTTGTTATCTTGCTCTACAGTAGCATAGCATAAATTATTCTCTTTTAAAAATCGAATTTATCTTAAAGTGCATACCTATATTTTGGGAAAAGCGTAAACTTTGAGACAGCAAGAACTGCTTCTGCACATCATGTGGCATATTTCATGGGTGTTGAGATTGGGTGATTCAGTAATTGACCTGGAAGAATTTGGAGTCATTAAAAGAGAAAAGAGAGAAAGGTGAGGAAAAAAGATAGAAGAGAAAAGGAGTATGCAAAGAGAACTTCTGTGACACAAAAAAAGGAGTGGTGGAGGAAGAAAAGAAGCTAGACTGGGAAAGGAGCTTGTTTAGGAAGAAAAAGGGGCTAGAAGAACCTAACAGTATGTGAAACATCTATTTAAATGAAATAAGTTATGAACTAGAGAGTAAGAAAAACACATGTATAGTGAGATGGAGACATAGTCAATGATACATGAAAATAAAGTGGAGAAGCAAAGAAATTTGAAGGCAAGTTAAGTAGGTGGTCTGAAGGAGGAAGGCTTAGTTGAGTAGAGAAAAAGAGGAGAACAAAGAAAGCAGATTTTCTCAATGGAGTTGGGTAAGAAATTCCATTTGCTGTGAGTTTTAGATGGTATTTTGTGTGAATGTTTGGTTTGAGAAGCAGAATATCAGTGTGAAATAGAATCCAAAGGAAATTTCTTGTGTTGAGTCATTATCAGCTGTGAAGATGAAAGACAGTATTGTGGGAATTAGTAATAGAATAATTAATACATTTTTAGAAGGATGAGACAATACGTGCTTTAGGTTCAGAAATCTGCTGAAGAGCAATCTTGCCTAGTAATCCTTCCTCTATACAAATATAGTGGGGCTTTTTCTTTGTTTTGTTTCTTGCAGATTTTTTTTAATGCATAAAAAATTCCTTCTTTCAGTGCTTTACAACTTTTTCTTCTTACATTTTTTCTTTCTTGTGATTGCACTCAATGACTGATTAAGATAATCTGCATATGATCCAGGACATCCATATCACCTCTTGGTGTGTCTGAAAAGTACTTGCTTGTGCTTTCCTTCTTCATCTTGTCATCCTTCCAGGATGCACATGCCCATCCCTAGGACTTTGGAGATACGACCACGTACATTACCCCCAGATATCTGAGCTATTTACGAGCTTTTATGCTGCTGGAATACAGGAGACCATCTACCTGTAGTACAAGTGTTAGCTTTTGAAATAAACAAGAAGTTCCCCACTAGAGATTAATTCTTTTGTATTTCTAATGTTTTCAACCTCTGTTTTCTAAATCACAGTTATATGAATCTCATGGAAGGGTGGAAGTACTGAATAACTCCAAAGTCAAAATAAATCCCCGACTATTCTACAACAAAGCAAATTTTTTTAATGTTGTTTTTAAGTTCTAGAGGCACTTTCTTTGTGTGCTTAGATGCACTTCAGGCTGAATACACAGACAGATGCTCAGGCACCTAAAGTCTTTTGTGATTTAAAGATAGTGAATGGGCCATCTTCAAATGTTCCTAAGAACCCTAGTTATCCAGGAAGATTAGTAATAACAAATCATAGTCTAGTCAGACAGATTATACTAAGCTCTTTTATAAAGGCCTGAAGAGTAATTAAACTAATACATAAATTTCTGGTCCCTGGTAGCTGGATTTAGTTCTGTTCCTGTCTATTGACTATATAATTTATTAATGAATAAATAATCTGATCACTAATGATGATCAGATCTCATCTTCTTCTTCCCACTTGAGTTTCTTTCCATTGTGTTTCCTCATGGCTCCTTATGACACCAAGGCTCGTGGTGCTTAGTGACCTGTTTACAAGTAAAAATAGGGATATGCTCTCCCAGAACTGGTGGCAAAGCTCACCCGTCATGGGATCAAGTTGGGAAATTGGATCTGTGACACTGAGTGTTTTCATGCCAGGGATATAACAATGCACATTTCTCTGGTGGTGCACAGTTTAGAATTCAGTGAGGATCATTATGAGCAGCTTTGAGGAGTGAAACAGTGATGAGCGTTCCATGTTAATCTAGTCCATGGACTCAATGTCATTTTTCTTCTGAAGTGGAATCAACACTTGTGTCAAAATATCACTGCTTCTTCTGTGCTTTCCTCAGTGCTTGTTTCAAATAATTCTTCATGTGGTATTTCCTAAATTCTATCATTTCAAATTTTTGAACTCTTTTTATCTACAAAACCTGTGGTCTGTCAGTGAGTCCTTTTGCATAAGATATTCCCCAAATGTGGTATACTTCTATCTGGTACTTTTTTCTATACTGTTACTTAATTATCAAAATTAGGATTTCTATTTTTCTCCTAATTTCTATTATATTGCAGAGTATTTTTACAGCTAAAGAAAAAGAAAGTTTTCCAGGATTTTCTGAATTTGTTTTTTCCACAAGTCCAGTTTATCAGTCTTCTAATGAAGATTCAGACTTCTGGGTTTGTTTTTCTTTTTTTTTCTTACCCTAAAAAATAGGATCATAAAATGATTGTCTTAGAGAAGATTTCTCTTGCTTTATTCACCAAGATTAGGGTTCTTAACTGTTTATGGTGTCAAACACTGAATAAAATACAAGATAACACTGATTCAACTCCATTAGTAATGATTGATTGTGCCTAAATGTACCCGTCTTTTACAGTACAGTAAAATAAATCCCAATTACTAAAGTTTATGTAAAGCTTAGAATAGATCTAATACCTTCCCTACATTCTCAATATTTTCTTTTTTCATCAATCTTGCTCCCAGGCCTACTGAAAAATTATAATTTTCCTGGATTATAGATCAGATCCTGTACATTTATCAGGAAAGTGGTTAAGAAACCAGACTTCTATAGCAGACCATGAATGTTTACTCTAATATTTTTAACCTTCCTTGTTTAATAACAGCAGTCCCTTTATCACTCGTCATCCAAATCACTGAGAGCTACAAATGTTTAGGCCAAGGAGTCTCAAGGGTTACAGAAATATAAACATTGATTTACCATGCCATCCCTTGGGAGAATAGTCTGTTTATAAGCCTGGCAAAGTAATAGGGAAAGAGATGCTGTGCTCTGAGATTTTCAGTTCGCCAGCGAATATTTTCCAATGTTTACTTGAGCTACAGAACCAAAAATGCGTTCCTATGAAAACTGAAAATGACAATAAAAATACTTGTTATAATATGATTTTAAAGTGCTGGTCAGAGTATTTACTTAGTTCTTTAACTTCATTGAAACTTTATCTTGCTCTATAATGTATTGCAGCATCCAAGAAATCTTGAATGTCATTGCTTATCTTGCTTTAATTAATATAACCTAAAATGTTTAATTAATCTGGAGATTTATTAGAAATAGCATAACTGAAAATTAAGTTTTGAGAACAAAAGGAGAAAACAGGAGAAGGAGGAATTAAGAAAACTAAAATTAATCTTGTTCTGTAGATGAATTGATTTCTATTCCATTATTTACTTTTCTGTGATCCTTGCCAGGGACCTTGATTTTATTTGTGCAGAAGAAACATTTTACCTGATATATGGCTTGCTTTACATGACAATGTTAAAATTTTTAAAAATCCACTTCTATCACTTTTCACTTAAAGATCCCAAAGCACTTAATAAGTATTTATTAATTAAGCTTCATTCCCAATCCAGTGAAAATAAGCACACTCTAGATTACCATTTATAGATGGGAAAACTGAGCCACAGCATTGTGAAGTCAGTTGGCTACCACCACAAAAAAGGTGCCAGCCCAAGACAGTAAGAGGAACCTGGGGACTGGTCCTTCATGGTTTTGGGTTCTGTATGTAATTGGTGACACCTTTGCTGGGTGTGCATAAGGAACAGCTGGTTTGGGAAGTCAGCTCTGTGGAAATGTTTAATTAATTTCAGATTGGTCTAAGCAATTACACCGAAACACACAATGTTACGTGGTGATGAGATTCCAATCACTGCTGCATCATCTACTAAAAACAGTTCCTCCCTTTTTGACCCCCTCTCATCAGATGCCACAGGGCTGTGTGCACTCTTTAGAAGGCTTTTGCCTTATAAAAGTGGGATATTCTTTTGAAGAAGTACAACTGTGTAGCTCTGTTTGCATTTTGGCATTGATTTTTTTCACTCATTTAAATTTCTTCTCCATCTGAAATTTTTCAGTGAACAAAGAAGGAAAGAAACCTTTCATGCACCAGTTTTTAGATTTAAAAAATCTTCAAGCAATATTAAAATATTTTAGGGTTTTTTTTCCTTTGGTTAGAAAGAAGAGATTTAAAAATTTTCATTAGGACACAATAAAGCAGTTTAACTCAATTTAGCAGCAAAGTCAGTGTTTTTCCAAGCTATCAAGTTAGTGCCTTATTAAAATCCCAGTGGCACTGAAGTATCTGAGGTGGGGAAAAAAAGGTTAAACTGCATATCAACTACTGAAGGGAGCTAAAAGGATGTAGAGCCCAATTAAACCTTCAGCACTGCTCTCTCTCATAAACACTTGCTACTTTATTCCCTCTGGAACACATTTCGAGGCAGCTAAAGTGGGAACCCAGCAAGAACCTTTTCATGAGATTTCTGTTATTGAGCCTCAGGTCCAGCCCAGTCCTTCTGGGTGAAAGGCTTCATACTCCCTCTCTATTAATCATCATCTGGCCTTCTAACACCTGGGACTGACTCCAACTCCCACAGTTGCTATATTGACAATATTCCCTGTTGATTTCCTCATTTTCTCAGCCAAGGCTAGAATGACCTCTTTAAAATTCTTTATAAACGTCCGTAATTGCCGCATCAAACTTCAATTCATTACTTTCCCAGGCCTCATGTATTTTGATGATATGAAAGTTGACCGCATTTACATGCAAATTGAAGTTTTATATTAATAAGGGCCAGTAAAAAGAGATTGCATGGTAATACTCCATTATGACTTTTAAATACATTTGCCCATGTCTCGACTTGGCATTAGCATGGTCAGACCATGAGGAAATCATGTTGGTCTGATTGCAATTTTGTTTTCCAATTGAAAGTACAATTTCATCAGGTTTCCCTGTCATTTCTAATAATGACTTAAGTTTGCTTGCTAAATTGAAGAATTTCTCCAGGCCTCTAGATGAACTGGGAAACAGGTGAGGAGACAGCTGCTTCTATACGAAGTGCTTCGTTATGAACTACCACTGTATTCAACCCCATAAGGCTTGTTTGATGATAGAAACAAAATTACTGAAGGTCTAGTGCAGCTGAGATTGATTATCTTAAGCATATTAACTTTTAACATAAAACTTTGGAAGCCCAATGGTTCATCTGTGAGCAAGTCTTTAATACATTGATCAAAGGATCCTTAACCTTTTTGACTGCTATTTCATTGTTTGGCCTCAGATTTTATATGCTGTTATATTCCAGCTGGAAAAGAAATAAAACAACATTCTGCAGAAAAGGGATGGTGGTGTATATTAATGCAAAAATTCAAGAAATCAGTTTTCTACACACATACTATTAGGAATCCTAGGGATGTAATCACAATACCAAATCAAATCCATGACCCTATGAAATAACATTCATGTTACTGATTATAAAAATCTGATTGCATTTCTCATTGGACAATCATGAAATTAAAAATCCTTGTGCATCAATGGCAGGTTACAGGAGAATTAAAAACTAAAAGAACAATCCCTGTAGTTCTAATATCACAGATATTCCTAACCACTGTTAAATATACCTTTTGAAGATGGTTCTGTAAAGACCATCAATGCTGCCAAGGAGTAGTAGCAAAGTACTTTCATAAAATGTGCTTATGTAAAAGTATATATGATATTATGTTAGAAAGTCAAGTAAACACACAGCTAGTTTATTCGTGTAGAGGTTTATTCATTTTTGCACTCCAAGACCCCTCAGGGTCAGTGGGATTACCAATGAAACACATAAATAGGTGCTTGTTTGTGCAGACTCTCGCTTTCCACTACAATCTTCTAAAGTAGCAATAGGTGACAGGCCTTGAATGTGCCCGTTTGTCATTGCAATAATTTTGGAAATAGCTGATGTGGTTGGAGTGTACACTTGCTATTAAAAATTAAGCTGTGATCCAGTAGGACCATTTGCTTAGGCAGGTTTTGCCTGTTTCTGCAAAGTCCCACAGACTTCTGTCAACTCAGAGAAGGATTCAAGCTCTTCTTAGATGAATCTTTATGTGAATATTGGAGTTGGAATTGACAATTCACTACCATTTATATCTTCTCAGAAGTGTGCCTTGCTCAGGCCAAGCCATTGGATGATCCAGCTCAATTTTATTAAAACACTTCTTCATTATTCTCTTTTATATCAGATCAGTTTTAAACAGCAGCTTGAATAGAGAAAGGTCAATGAGTGTATGATAATACCATAACATTTCTTATCAGTGTTTATAAGAGATGTTAAGGCTGGGAATTGTTTAACTTATCAAACCGCGGTCTCAGTTGTCCTTGTTTGCGATCAAAAGTTAGTGTTATGAATTTATTTGGTAGTTCTGCCTTCCAAACACAAGCAACAAAAAGTAAATTCCTTGTCCTAATAAGAAGTCTAGTCATCAGGATTATCATATGGCTGCGGCAATGATCAGGTCTCTTAGTCCAGTGCACAAGACATCAGTGCGTATTTCACAAGTTCCAACCCCCTCGTTAGTAGCTTAAGTATAATAATCAAGATTGGATTGTTGGCAGCTTGAATGTAAGAGCCAAGGACAGAACAAATCTAAACCCCTCTTCAACTTCGGAAGTACCCTTTGCTCTGCTTAAGTCAGCCTGAAAATTCAGGATGAGAAATCTTTACATTCAGTGATGCTAACTCACTCTTTCCTAGCCAAGTACTGCATGCAGCTGCTTCTTCTCCCTGGGAGGAGTTGGGGAATAGATTTCTTGGCTCTGGAAAATCAGTTCTTCAGGACTTTGAGAGGTGTTTTACTTGACTTGTTAGCCTCTATTGTGGTAACTTGAAAGAACAGAATTGATAATGAGGATATGAGTGCAAGAGTTTTTCTTTGGGAAAGTGTGGAGAACATAAATATTCTTGATGTCTACTGAAAATGGTCCTGTTGCTTAAACAGAAAATAATTTATCTTGAAATACCTGAATAAGTCAGTGAGTATAAATATATATATATAAATATATGTGTTTATAAAATGGCTAAAAAATTCTGCAAATCATAGAATCATAAAATTGTTTAGGTTGGAAATAATCTTTTAGGCCATTAAGTCCAACTGCTAATATTCTGCCTGAAGAAATTAGGCTTATAGATAAAATGTTACCTTAAAAAAGCAAGAATACTAATAAATGAAGTGGTAATTGGGAATGTCTACTGATGATCATGGTAGATTTCAGGAAATCAGATTGGTTTTACAGTTAAGATATGAAAAAAAGAGAAGATTATACAACTGCAAAAAAAGTTAATGAAGGTGACAAGTAAAACTCATTATGAATTTCTCTCATCTGTTCTCTTTCCTCACCTACCACATAAGACCATCAACAGGAAATCCACAAAGTAGAAGTAGTCTGTGTAAGAACTGATTCTGAAGGAAAATGTAACAGGATCAGGTAAGTGTTTCACAGCCTAAAGAGAGGAAGACTTAGCTTATCTGTGCAAATGCAGACAGTTATTAAAAGCATAAGAATATCCAGACATCATGAGTGAAGCCATAGTTAATATGATACAGAAAACTTTAATTAGTTTTTCTTGAAACTGTAGGGAGGGAAAGGCAGAAAGACCTGCTCAAACCTTTTTTTCAAAGCTGTGTTAAATCTCAAGGGAGTTTGCACAAGGTAAGTCCAAAATGTTTTTGGCCATATATTTAATTTTTTCTTGGAGACTTTTTTCATGGAGACACAAAGAATTTATACAAAAAGTCAATAGCATCTTAAAACAAACCAAGCATAGAAAGAACACTTAAATATGTAAGAAATTTAAAGGAAAATAGCAAAAAGAACACAAAGATGTGTATTAGAAATTGTAGCTGAAGGAAGAATACACATTCCCCTTCCAAAGCAGGTAATGAACTTCAATGTGCAGTTGCTTGATGCTAGATATTGCTCTTCTAGACTAAAAGTGACCAGGCTTTTTTTTTCATTTCATCCAACGTCAGTAACACTCTCTCCCACATAGAATCTTATAATTTAAATGTGTCATTCTTATGTACTTATTGTAATACTCTAACTCTTCAGGAGATCACTTCCAGAGGTCTGGTTCCTCATAAATTCAGTCCTAACCAGAATCTAGAGTAACACCATTAGGAAGGAGTCCAGATTCTCTGTCTGATTTCTAAAGTATGTCAAATGATTGGAGTACTGATATTGTGCTCAAACTCTGAAGACTGAAGCAGAAGTATACTGTGTGTAGTAGTCGTGCTCTAGTGTTTCAGGAATGTAAATTAAAAAGAGGTCAAGGGTTTATGTTTGTGTTACTCTACAGCTATGTGTAGCTTAGCAGCTTGTGTGTAACTGACCCAAGAGTTGTTCCAAGAGATGTGAATTACTTGGGAAGAATTAAGAAAAGACTGCTGAATCAAGAAAGACACAGGAATAATGTCTTCCTGGAGATGGCAGGAGGAACTGTTATTCTTCAGGCTGAGAAACAGAGACTGTTTTATGAGGCTGCCTTCAGCTATATTAAAATAACAGTAAAGTAGAATGAAATTATTCTTAATGTTCATCTATCATAAGAGAAGTAAGGTATTAAACTGTAATAAGAAAAATGAAGGTTGGAGATTGGAAGTGAAACACAGGTAGTGAGAGGCAAATGTTGGAATAAATTGCTTGAGGGGCCTGCAGAACTTTCACTGCTGGACCTGTTAAAGTACAGATTAGACAACATTTGTCAAAAAAGATTTACCTACAATTGTTTTTGCCCATGAGACTCTATTGCATGGTTCCACAAATGCTATCCAGCCCCTTTTGCTAAAAGGAGTCCATATATTTTTAGGCTAAAATAATGAAGAACACAGGTATTTCTACTCTCTAACTTTGATTTAAACTGTTTATAGTACCTCAAAGATTTCTTATTATTGTTTGTATTACTTACTATGACTTGTGTT
This sequence comes from Dicaeum eximium, assembly GCA_013396995.1. NCBI lineage: Eukaryota > Metazoa > Chordata > Aves > Passeriformes > Dicaeidae > Dicaeum > Dicaeum eximium. The sequence goes on along the minus strand of VWZP01008963.1, from coordinate 930,441 downwards.
TCATTTAATATTTAAATGTTACCCCAAAATTATATGATAGTTTTTCTTTTTAAGGTGAACTGGGAACTATGAAATATAACTTGACAAACAAGTATAAGTGGATTTTAGAATTAACTTTGTAATGATTGCTGTAGCAAAGGCCAAAGATATCTGGTGGAAAGGAAGTAAAGGACTATAAAATTTTATACATGATATTGTCTCCAAATTACTCCAGAATTATCTCTCACCTTCCACTGGAAAAGGAAAAGAACTTGGTACATTACCTAAATATCTCAAAGACTATGTTATTGTGATATCTGCTGCTTTTGTTTGCAGTCTAGAGTAGATTTTTTTTTTGAGGGGGGAGTGAGGAAGTTGAGAGTGGGGGAGTTCAAGGATTATGAAGAAAAGCAGCAGCACCTGTATGTAGAGTAGACAGAAGAATCATGAGAAAGTCCTGGATGGCCACATATGACCATGCTACCCTATCTCTCAGTTCTCCAGAATATTAGCTTCCATTTCAGTATATTTATGTATTAAAAGGTTCTGTGTGTGGGAGGTGTTGATGTGTTTCTGGGGTTGGGCTTTTTTGGTTTTTTTTGGGGGTGTTATGTAGAGCAATAAGAATAATTGTTCTTTTGCAGAGAAAGAGAAATGAAAGGTTTTTTCATTCTCTGTCCTAACTTATTTTTATAAGGACAGTACTAGAACTACCCTATGTATGGGAGCAAGGAAGTACAGACAGATCATATTCTGTTGAACTGAAGAGAAGCAGTTGGTGAGGGCCATGATAGCCATTCATTTACATTTATCTGTCCTTCTTCATCTTATAAGAGCTGTGGTGAGTCCGACTCTACTGCAACATCCCATGTTTTCATTCTCTGTTAATGCTTGGTTTTCTAGCCTTACTGGACTCGGTACACATCAGTCTGGAGTGTGGAGTAGTTCTGACGTGGAATTTCTCCTAACAAACTGATAGAATTCTTACTTGTGCTATTGCAACCAGCTTTTCTCTCCCTCTTGTGATATAGAGAAACATCAAACTTGTAGCTGTTCTTTGGTGGTTTTTTCCTAGAAAATGTGAATGTGAATTTTTTCCTAGAATGGTGGATTTTTCCTAGAATGTGAATTTTTTTTTAATTCACATGAACCTTTATTCTGTACAGAAAGTTAAAATAGAATGAGAAGAAACTTGTAGATATCATATTTACATATTAAACAAGACAGTAATATGCTTATCTACTTTACGACTAATGCGGCTTTATTTTAAAGTATTTTTTAAAAGGCCATGACTATAATTCATCACCGGATTATCAGCTGTAAAGGCTTTTATTAAATACCATCCTCATTCAAACATTAGTTGTTTTCATATGAAAATAGTAAGCAATGACTACTGCATGTATAACTCATCAGTACTGTAAGGCAGGAGGCTGAAATGTGTTGTTCTTCCAATGATATTTCAATTTAAACATGGCTGCATTGCAGTAATGTCACATCTTGTTTGCACTCTAGACTTGGTGGCAGATAGGGATCGTTACAGGGGGAACAGTGAGAAAAATACATTACACACTAGTCATAACCATAAAAGAAACTAAAGAGAAAGAGATGTACCAATGCATGTGCAGCTTCTATAATAGAACAGAAGAATAGGATTGCACTGAGAAATGTACAAAGGCAGTTTAAGTTTAGAGGAGAGTTACCACTGCACTAAACTGTCAAGTCTGAGTCAAATGATATTACTTCTGACACCTCTGGCTACAATACATTGTTTTTGGATTCAGTTTCCCTACCTTTTTTTCAGTTGCTGCAGTTTAGACAATTCCCTAGTGCTTTGATTGTTGAGATTATCCTGTTTTATATAGCTTCCCCTCTCTCTTCCTCTCTGTCCTCTACTCTGTACTAGCATTATGGGTGTGAGTAAAGATTAAGCAGACTGCTGTATTTTTTAGTCAGTCATTGGTTTGGATAGATAGTCAAAAATAAATGGAGGACTGTACTCTTGGCATTTATTTGGGTAAAGAGAAACAGTTTTAGTTAAGGACATCCACAATTAGAAAAACTATGTTCGGTAGACATCTCATTTTTATGTGCTTATGCCACAGAATCACATAATCAATTAGGTTGGAGAAAACCTCTGAGCTCACCGAGTCTAACCTGTGGTGAACACTGCTTTGTTAAGTAGTCCATGGCACTTAGTGCCAAATCCAGTCTTCCTTAAGCACCTTCATGGATGGTGACTCCACTAGCCCCCCGAGCAGCCCATTCCCATGTCTAATCACTCTTGTGGAGAAATTTTTTTAATATCCAACCAAGAGCTCCCCTGGTGCAGCTTAAGACTATGTCCTTCCATCCTGTTGCTGGTTGCCTAGGAGAGGAGGCTGACCCCCACCTGGCTACACCTGCCTTTCAGGGAGTTGCAGAGAGCAGTAAGGTCTCTCCCAAGCCTCCTTTTCTCCAGCTTAAGTATCCCCAGCTCCCTCAGCTGCGTCTCACAGGACTCATGCTCCAGACCCTTCATCAGCTTCACTGCCCTTCTGTTGGCCTTTCTCGGCACCTCCATGTCCTTCCTGCATTGAGGGGTCCAGAACTGGACACAGTACTTGAGGTGTGGCCTCACCAGTGCCAAGTACAGGACAAGAATCACTTCCTTAGTCCTGCTGGCCACAATAGTCCTGGTACAGGCCAGGGTTCCTTGAGCACACTGCTGGCTCATGTTCAGCCACTGTTGACCAGAAAAAACCAGGTCCTTTCCCCCTCAGCCACTTTCCAGCCACGGTTCCCCCTACCTAGGGGGTGAAAACCAGGGGGATTTTATGGCCAAAGTGTAGGACCTGGTATTTGGTTGAACTTCATGCCATTGGTCTCTGCTCTTCTGTCCAACCTGTTCAAGTCCCTCTCCAGCAAACTGACACTGACCCAACTTAGTGTCATCTGGAAATATGCTAATGGTGGACTCAATCCCTCATCCAGATCATCAGTAAAAATATTATTCTGGGCTGCATCCAACACTGATCGCTGGGGGTCACCAGCAGTGACTGGATGTGTCCTAGGGGGACTCATAAACCAGGACAGGATGACAACTGGATGCAGCACCATTCCCCTCCACTCTGTGCCTGTTCCTAACCCAGCCAATTCCTAACCCAGCAGAGGTCCCTCCTGTCCAAGACGTGGGCTGCCAGCTTTTCCAGGAGAGTGCTGTGAGAGATGATGTCCAAGTGTTTGCTGAAGTCCAGGTAGACCCATGCACAGCCTGTTCCTCATCCACCAGGTGGGTTATCTGGTCATAAAAGAAGATTAAGTTAGTCTTTCCTAAACCTGGGCTGGCTGGATCTCATCCCTTGGTTGTCCTGTATGTCCTGTGTGATCACACTCAAGGTGATCTGTTCCATAACTTTGCTGGGCACCAAGGTCATCTTAAAAGTAGTGCATTCTGACTCTCACTGATTGTGATTTTGCTAATGGTTACTGGTAGCCACTAAATTGCAGAAGAAATTTATTCCTCTTATGGTTTACAATAATCTGTGTTTTTCTGTCATCCTCATTCTTATTCTTTAGCATACGCAGTTCTTCCTGCTTTCTTTATTAGAAGCATTTATTTTCTCTTTACTGAAAGTTACTGTGCCATCTTATTTTTGGTAGATCTAATAAACTGAACTCCAGTTTATTGGACAATAGATCAAGAAGCCTATCTCTCTAAGACACCTATGCATAGTGCTCTTGTTTTCAAATGTGTACATAGAACAGAGTTGGAAGACTAGTCCCAAAGTGTAAATAATTGAGTTTATAAGCAGCTTTATTTTCATCTTGATTATGTTTTCTCCTAGCTTGATAAAATTAACAAAATACATTCTGTGTAAATTTTGGGTTTCATTGTTTGTTTTGGGACACATTTATTATCCCCTCAAGTAATATTCGAGCCCTACCATCTTCACTGATGTTTGTTCTGTAAATGATCTGTAGTACATACAATCAGTGAAAAAGTCTTGACAAGTTTGATTACTCAGAATGAGTTTAAATGGTGCTTACACTGTTACAAAATATCAGCAGTTTTCTGGAATAATGGACCTGTAGGGGCAAGTAGTGAATAAAACTAAAAGGACAAAGAAAGTATGTACTGAGATAGACACATAGTTATTAGTCACAGCCTACTTCTGCCTTTAACTCTCTTTCTCAAAACTTGTGGAATGGTTGTTCCTCTATCCTTTACTCAGCTTCCATTTTCACCCTCCCATCTACAATACTTCTTACGTCTTTTTGCGTAGTGTATCCCTTCAGTTACATTTTTCATGTATCTGCCTTGACAGACTTTCAGTTCAGCATACTCCAAACTGTGTCTTTGTGTAATACTACAATAGGTAAGGGAAAATTATATANTTATATATATATATATATATATATAATTTTTTAAAAATTTAACAGGAAGGATTGCCAAGCCATAGGGAAGAGCCTCCAAAGTCCTCTGAACAGCTATTAACGTGGAATTGAAGTACCTAACTTATAAATCAGAAGAGAACTTATAAAAAAGAATAACTTATAAAATCAGCCTTATAGTTAATGGGCCTTTTCTCTGGGTTGTTTGAATTTCTCATCCCCACTAACTTGGCAACTTTGGCCTAATATTATTCAGTGACTCTCTTCCTCCCACTCCAAGACCAAAGAGGATGTAGTTCCTTTCTGGTACTGAGATATATAGAACAGTATTCTAAAGATAGATATCACAACCACACTAATGTTTTTAAAAGCCTAAGGAGAGATTGCTGCTTATGCGAAAAAAACCCCCAAATTAGTATTTTGGTTCAAACAGACATCAAGAATCAGCTATTTCTTTGGCACCTTTTGCAAGCTTGTTCATATTATAAACTGCAGACTATAAGGTTCTCTATCCCCTATTTATTGCAGAGTACCTCTAGCGCTTAAATCAATACTGTGAGTCCTCTTTTTGGATCAGGCAATGTGTATTTTTTAGGTGTCCATAACAGGAAACCTTTGCTGGTGCTCTGTACTGGTTCTGCTGGGAAAGGAGCAGCTTGCGTGGTGTTGTGTTTCAGATTTGGGACTGAACCAAAGAGATACCCCATCCCATGTGGTGTTATGCTCAGCAATAAAAATGAAGTGAGGAGTAATCTGGTGCTGTGAGTTGGTGGATGATTGTCTTGGTGGTTTTTGTTTTGTTTTGTTTTGTTCTTCCTTAATGTGTTCAACTTTATCTTGAATAATGAGTTTCTCTTGTCTTTACCCTTCTGATTATTTCCCCCAGCCTTCTGTGAGTGTGTGAATGAGTGACTGGGTGGGGGTTTAGCTACTGATGAAGATCAAGTCTCTGCATAACCCTACCTGTGAAGATGAACCTTATATATATCACATATATACCACATATATATCACAAATATATCACATTTTGTGTCTTCCTGGTTAAAATATGACATAAAATATGACATGAAAAGTATGGCCTTGTGTCTAAAGTACCACTTTTAATCAATAAGTTACACTTAAGTGAACACCTTGGTCGTTCTGAATATATAAGGATTGGGGAAAATACTCATCCTTCTAAATTGCTATCAGTTCTAGTAGTGCAGGATTGCAGCATGTTCCCCTTCAGCTATGAAGTACTTCACTAAGCTAATCAAAGGAATATATGAAGTTGTGGATCTAATTTTAATTATATATCTGGTCAGATTGGGATGGGCTACTACAATGGTAATAAGCCTACCAGTAATCAGGAAGAAGGAAAGAAGTTTAGCAAGCCTAATTTATTTCCTGAAACATACACAATATGCTGAAAATTCTGTCAGTAGTATCACTCTTGAAGTGTTGATATTTCTCATTTATAGTCCTGAGTGCTGAGACACGAAAAAAATCAGAATCTTCGGTAATCCTGCTTAAAATATTAACATGTATTTGTTATGTTAGGTGGTTTCACCCCTTTCCAGTGTGTATCCATACCTGTCAGGTGAAATATGTTGTTTATTACTACTGACATTCTTTTCTATATTTCAAGTTCATAGCATAACTCCAAAGATAATTTTAAACCCCAAACCTCCCAAATTTTCTTGCTTATGGCACTTTTAAGATGCTTAGGCAAGTATTTTAATATGGCATGTAATTCTGGTACATTACTGTTGTCAAAAGTAATGTGCCGCTTGATAGTCTTTGGGATCTGAAAAGAAAACTGAGCAATAGCCTTAAATGTAAGAGTGACTAATAAATTTACCCTATTTTGGACATAAATAAGATGTCACTCTTTATCATTGAAAAAAGTGGAAGTCTTTTCTAGCTCATCTGTCAACAGTTATGGGTGTACAAGTCCTAGGTTGCTTTTTGCTCTGCGCAAAATCTGGGGAAGTTTCCTCCACCACCAATTTAACCCTTTAAATTGTCCTTCTCTGTATCTGCAGACAAGGCCAGGATTTAGCCTTGATATTGTATAAAAAACTTGTATAGGATTGAGTGGACACCTGGTTGTATTACTCAGTGCAGTGGTGATGGCTGTATTCTCAAGCATTCTGTGTGCTCTAGCCTACTTTGACACCTTTGGGTAGCTGGAAGGGTTTTTTAACATCATACAAATTAATCCAGCCTGGGGCTGGATTAGCTGTAATGGACAGCATATAAAGATTTTCAGGCACACAGCCATCTACACCTTGACAGGCTTGCTGCACTTCCAATAATTTAATAAATCTTTGACGAACTTTAAAAGAAACTGTCAAGATGTTTCATCATTTTTTTCTTCTTATGCCATTTTTAGTAAATTTATTGCACGTGAAAAAAATACATCCTTAGGCATAGCCCAGAAGCACTAGGACAAGTTTCCTCACTTTTCTGCCAACATGTTTCTGTCGTGCCCTGGAGGTAGCACCTGGTTTGAGAGGATAGTTCTCTTCTTCATTTCCTTGGCCTCTCAGCTGACAGTATAAACAGCTAATTAGCGAATAGTGGTTTTTTTTCCTTATGCAGAGGAATTTTACTTCAAAAATTTTGTCTCACAGTTATTTATAATAGTCCTTAGTGTCTTACAACTGAAACTGGCTTTTTTCTTACCAGTCCTTCACACGCACATTTCACGTTATGGGTATAGCGTAATGCTTGTAAGTGTAATGCTCCTAGCAGAAGGAGTGCAGTGTTGTCTGTTTTAGAGAAAAAAACATCTGGAGTGTTTGGGAACAAAAAGAGATCTGAAAAATTATACACATGGGTGAAAAGAGCAACACAGCTGAGTTTACTGTACCATTCCTAACAACATCTCTTTACTTCTAAACCGTGACTAGCTCCTGAGCATGTTCTCTTTCCCTGTGTACTTGAGGGTATTTTGCTAACAGAACTAAGAGCTGTTGCTGCTTGTGAAGCATTATTAACTTTGCTGACTTTGTAACCTTAGAACAGATCCATGGTCTGATGCTGTTACAGGGTAGAAGTTTTGAGTTTCTTATTCAGTTTTTATTGTCTTTACCCAGAAAAGGGCTGAAAAATGGAATGATGGTAACAAGTTGCAGTCCTTCATTTGCAGCGTCTTGCTATTTTAGTTGGAAGTAAAACAGAATTCCTCACTGCTCTTTTCTCTTGGGAAACGTGGAAATTTACTTTTACCCTTATCAAAGCCAGAGATTTTGGCTATTAATAGTTTGGGGGCATTAAGATTTGTCAATGGACTTTTAATATCTAAATCATCTGTCTGTTTCTACTCATCTAGAATTTTATTGTTTTTGCTAAAGAAGTACAGCCGAGACAATAAAACATCACTGTTGAGAAAAGTAAAAAGCTGTAATTATCATAAAATATTTTATACAAAGCACTGAAAGTGTAGAGAAGAGTGGGAAGTTATAACACGGTTAATGTATTTATGTATCTTTTGCTGTGTACACATAAAAAAGATAGCACATGCTTTCCCCTAATGTTCATATAACACCTGAAGGCTGGAAAGCAAAAGAGGGAGATAAATGAAGAGGGAAGGAAGAATGCAAATTGGCTGCAAGGCAAGTTGGTGGTTCATGATCCTTGCTTTGACTTTGATCTAGTCTCATTAATGAGCAATTTTGCAAAGCTGCAAGGCATTCTCTGGTTGCAGCATAAATTCAGCTTACGTTGCCCATGCAGGTGTGCATGACACAAGAAGCCTTCCAGAATGTATGCATTCTTCCAAAAATGTGTTCATCATTTCACTTTAATAACTTAAACTGTTGTGGTTGAGCATCACTTCAAGACATGAAGTATCAGATGTTAATGTAAGGAGTTTTGAGATGTACTGCTTAAGTCAAAGGGGAGGAGAGAGTCCTGAATCCAATCCCCTGTGAAATGAACAACTTTGCTGAGATGATGTAAACTACTTCCCATTTATGATTACAGCTAACAAGGTTATAAGCAGCTGGTATCACCATAATTCCTACAAGAATTTTGATCCCATTTGAGGGTGAGTTGTGTTATATGTACAGTACTCATCAACTGTCTGTAGTCTTCCTCTTACTGGGAAGAAAGTCTTATCAAAGTTAGTTCCTCAAATTGTTTAGTTCTTTTTGACTAAAGTGCTGTACAGACCTTCACTAGAAAGTAGAAAATATCTCTTACACTCTGCCCCCTAAATCTAATCAATATTATCTTCTTCACAACATTCATTTAGAAGAAGTAAGAAAGATTCTGCATGTTTATTAGATGGCCAGGGATAACTGATAGAACTAATCTTTTTTCTGGCCTGTAAGACTGGCACAAGACTGGAAAAGGAATCTGTCCAAAAACTTATCTGATTCAAGCAGAGGTGTAAGAGGTAGGTATCAGCATTTGCATCTATATATTTGACACAGGAATAGAGTAGTGAGTAAGTGCAGTAATGGAATTTTCTGATGTTTGCTTGGGGTTTTTTGTTCATACGAATTAGCATAGCTAAATATTGAATTAATAAAAATATGTATGCCAAAAAAGACTCATTGTCATATGTATGCCAAAAAAGACTCATTGTCAAAATTTCCTACACACAATCCAACATCTAAAAGCAAAGGAGGCCAAAATCCCACAAAAACAATTGTTTTCATTGCACTGATCTGTTTTTCTCAGGTGGCCAGTACCCTGTAAAAGAAATTAAAAAAAAAAAAAAAGTTATAATCTAAAATTTTTAAGATGTTTTGTAATACAAAATAAAAAAAGATGTGTGATTGCAAAATACCTGGTATTTTGCCAAAAATATCAGGTAGCAGCTCTAATCCTGCCCTTTCTTAGCTTTCTAGTATGTGAACTTAAGAACTATATTAATTTTTAAAAATTATTTAAGTTTCATACACACATACATAGTACTAGTATGTCTGCTTTCACTCTTTGACACTTGGCATTTCTAAGCTGTCTTCTGTTTACTTGAAATTTGTACTGCATGCTCTTTATACAGTGTCTTGTAGCTTTCTCTTAATCATCTGTAGTTAACTGACTAGTTAGGTCAAATTAACTTTTTTTATCAGACTTTAGTTTTCCAGAGTTACATAACTTAAGCTGATTCAATATTAATTATATTCTTCTTTATGTATTCAATATAAAGCAAGTTAATCTGCATTTGCCACTTAAAACAGGGATTTCCTAGCAAGCAAATGAGTGAGCAAGTGTTACTGAATTCACGATGTCGTAGCTAGATAAGGTTTCTTTTAAAATTTAGTTACTGATCCTATAAGAGTAACCAACTGGATAGGAAGAAGGTGAGCAAGTGATGTGTATGTTGGGCTATTATATATACCTTAATTCTGCAGAAAGCTAAGGATCTTAGCTATTTAATGTATTTAATTTAGATTTTGCTGCAACAGGGAGACTATCAAGAAACCATGACCAGCTAAGTGACAAACATATAAACTGCATTTTTACAAAACTTTAAAACCATGCCTTCAGGCTTTATTTATGAAGGAGCTTCTAAAATGCAGCTGTTGTCTTTATGAAATTGAGCTGCAATGTCATTTGAATAGAGCACTTAATAGGTGACTGGGGCTACTAGAATATCAAACTGGAGCTGGAGAACAAAACTCAGTTTCTTTCCCAGCAAGTAGGAGCTGTTGAAGAAGGCCATTGGAATGATATACTTTACTACAATAACTGATGGAGTATGGAAAACCTTTAAATATTAGTTGATCACTTATGACCTAGATAGTGGCACACCAGTATTTGGAAACAATTTTAGAGGAGATCTGCAGATTAAAAAAAAAAAGGTTAGAAATAAAAGGCAGGTGAATTATAAGTCAGTCTCCTTGCAGTCAGTCAGAAATGCACACTATAATCTAGAAAGGTAGAGCTTGAGCTTCGAAATGAGCTTGAGCTTCCAGACTCAGGTAACAGAGGAGGAAAGCCATAAAAGCAGTAAGTCCAGTCCTGCTGCTACTCAAGTGAAGAGCAGAACTGGTATTTGGTCCCCTGAACATTCCCTGCTCCAAACGCCACCTGCTAGCAGGTCTGTGAATTGTACCAGGCAAGGACAGCTGGTCCTCCAGAGGACTTAGTCTCTGAGTCTAATGTCTATTTTGGATGAGAAAGACGCTATATGAATCTGTTAGTTAATATGGAACTGCCAAAGACAGGTGGTGAGGCCAACGAGGTGCTGGTACCTGGGACGTGATGTGAATGTCTTCTAGAACAAGTACCTGAGGGTCTTTGAGAAGCATTAGGAGAAACATCATGCCAGATTTACTCAGCAGCTAAGGGTATTGCTCTCCAGCTTGAATGGGATACAGTTAACATAGATCTTTCCTTCTTTATTTGTCTCAAATTTATTAATATAAAGTGTGTTATATATGTAATGATGTAACCCGCATTAGTTCCCCAAACCTCAGTAAGATAATGATTAACTACTGAATTTTCTCTTCCTTTTCCTTCACCTTTATTGCTAAAATTCTAAAATTATTACTTTCCAGGCATTTTGAATGAATTTGTCTTCAGAAATAGGTAAAGAACAAATCAAAGTTATCTCTTTTAATATAAAAATCATGAGACTAAACACCACCATTGTAGGATGAGTTGTTTTAAAAAAAATATGTTATTTGTTAATGTATCTCTTCCTAAATAGATTAAAATTACTCTTCTGAACTATTTATATTGTATTTTCAGTATGAAGAATCTCACAGAACCAAATAGTGATACGCTCTTATTGTGCCATAGATGCATTGCTGTTATTAATCTTTATATGGCAGCTGTAGATTTTAAATGCTCCTCTACAAAGGGTATAGACAATGCCTGTATCAGGAAAGATTGACACACATCATAATATTTCTTAATAATATTATTAATTTATAAAGTATTAGTAATAAATCAATACATAAATTAAATTATATTTGCATAATATTGAATTATAAGTTAACTATTCTGACCACTTTAATGACTTGTGTGGCATAGAACTTCATTTTGGTGGGAAAATATGGGTTTGGGGGAATAAAGGACTGGCAGAGTCAGATAGTGGGGATCAGAAAACCAGGACTCTTCCTAATGGTGGTGGTAGTCTGGGGTGATAGACCTCACTATGTAACTTATTTCAGGCACACACAGGCCCAGTTTCTGAGCCTTTTTAGGTCTCTTTGGGTTTCCACTGAAAGTATCTTAATTCAGTTAAATATGAGCCAATATCAAACGCATGGGATGATTGTACTTGGCCAAGTCCCAAAAGATGGTTTTTCAGTAAATTACAAGTTAAGAAATACAAGAAATTACTTCACCTATTTAGGAGAAAAGACTAAAAATCTCATTATATTTTCATTTGATTTTATATTTCATAGTGCCCATCCTCCCTCAGATAAAAAGAAAGGTGTGTTTGGATTTTAAGGATACTTCACCAAGTAATGAATTCTTCCAGCCTCCCGGCCGACAGATTTTTGAGAAACATTGATTGTAAAGTAAGTTATCAGCTTACTATTTCTCCATTCATAAGTTAGTAAAATTTTAAGGTATATTTAGCTGTCATTTCTTGTTCAGTAGAAGTAAGGAAATTCCATAATGTTTCCTCCAGATGTCCCTTTCAGATCTGTGTTAAACTTAGGTCATTTGACACACTGGACATGGAGAACATTGGATACCTCACACACAGAAGGTAAATAGACCAATATGTCAGGGGGTTTGCAGTTTTATTCTTTTAATGCAGTGTGATTCGAAGTCCCAAGTTTCATTAATCAAAAATAGTTTTTGCACAATTTTGAGACCAAAAGAATGGGTTTTTTTTCATGTGGATTGGGGAGAAATACCTTTTATTTGATAAACAGAACAAATGGGAAGGCTCACTAAGACTGCTTGAATTCTTTAAATGCAGCTTTTTTTTTAAAAATATATCTACCTGATGCAATATATTCTGTGTATAGAAGAACAGCATCTCACTCTTAGCATGTGCTTACATCTCCCAAGGATTGCACTTAAACATTTCTATTAAATACTTTAGTAACCAGTTACTTTAAATGCTATCATATTTGAACAACAATGTGAATATTTGCTTTTGGTCGTGGGCGGAAGCTACTTTTTAGAGATTTATTTTTTTGCTGATTTATGACAAGATATATGAATCTTGTAGTTGTTTTGTGTGTACACATGTATGTGCATGTTTGAGTACACTTGCATCCTGAAGGTTTGTTTAGCTTCTCCTAGTCCTTAGTGAAAAAAATCTGGAAATATTAATTGATCAGTACCTAAAAAACCCCAGATATAGTCAATAGAATAAACATACACTACACTGTATTTTATAAAATTACATTTTCTTCCACTGACTTACAAAATGTACTCAGAACCCCCATGTTTACAACCTTAATTACTATACCTTTGTTTTGATAAAAAGTATTATTATGTTGATTATAAAGCAAAGTATAATAACACTAAATGAATTTTTAAAAATTAATTCTTAGACTTGTAATTTACTCCCAGGTTTTTGTCTGTCAGTTTGCTTGGTTTGAATGAAGTTCAATTATTTCAAGTAGGGTAAAAAAACTGGCACAATAATGCCAGTTTTACAAAACAGAAAACTGAAGGCCAGGTCACATCTTCCCCATTTGTCCAGCCCCAGGAGAAAAGAAGAGGAAGCATGATTCTTCCTTATCAGTCACAAACAGAGGCAACACCCTCTCCCAAAAGCTTGATATTTACCTTCCAATATTAGATATTGCTGACAAAGTATTGCTTTACACTTTTACTTTACATGCTTTACTTTATTAAATATGATGTTTCTTACTGATTCTTGATACTTTCATGTGTTTATACAGTGCTTTCAAAATAATTTGGAAACTGAAAAGTACTTCACTTCTTAACTAATTTCAATACAAATAAATTGTGTGAATTTATTTGTGAATAAAAGTGAAAATTAATTTTTAATAAAACATACTTAGAAAACTTCTCTAACACAATAAAAATGTGTTTTTCATTATAAGTACCAATATTACAGATGTTTCTGTTTCTTTCAATTAGTAATGTTTTTTTCTTTTATTTTGACATCTCATACTACTGATTTCACTTTGGATTTCAGTTCACAGCTTCCCCAAATGAGTGCAAAGTAGCTTTTATTTTTTTGTCTTTGCTTGGTCATTGATTAGGTTGAGGCTTATTTCTAAACAAAAAGGAATGCTTGCTGGAAACTTCCATGAAAAAAAAAAAAGGTGCAGGCTTTCACATGCACTATTTTTGCATGTATTACACAGATGGTTTTGAACATGTCCCTACATTCATCACATGAGCTGATTTAGGGTTTGTGCTGAATAGGCGTCTTTCGGTGTTTCAGCTAAATATAATTGAACCTGTACCAAAGACAAAGTGCTGCATGCAGGGTTTGCATACAGTACAGCAGTTTATACAATCTGGCTTTATAAAGATTGATCTGATAAGAATAAAGGAAAATATGACTCAACTTTCATTCCATCTCAGATAGAGAGAAATGTGGAAAGTTTAATGCCGAACTGTGAAAAGATTCAGTAAGTCACCACAAATCACTTCTACTAAGCCAAAACTGGGTAATTTACACAGCACTTTGTGATCTTCAAACAATTTGCAGTGTGCAATTATTCATGCCACAACATGGGGCCACAGCGCCCAAGCTGCCTGTTTGTTCTACGGCTGAAGCAGGGGTGTTTGAAAACTGCAAGAGCCTACCAAAGGCCCAGAGATCATGGCTAATGTGACACCCCCAGGCCTAATCTTCTTAGAGCACTGGGATAAAATAAGTATCCATTACAAAATCAGCCTTCATCCTGCCCCCTTCTGTGCTCTGCCACTCTGATAGCCAACACGAAGACAATTGCATGATTCTGGGCTTAATCAGGTATTAGGAGCTAATGCAGTACGAGAAGAGGCTAATCTCCATATTTACTCCATCTGTACTTACGGACCTGACTTGCCTGCCCCCGAAAGATCAAAAGGAACTGGCAAAAACCAGATTAGAGATGAAGAAAGGAGAGAGAGGTCCAAGAAGTGTAAGAGGCAAAATTCTCTGCTTTCCTCAGTTGTGTATATGTGTATTAAGCCATGTGGTCTAATCCCATGGAAACACTTTCCATTGTACTTTTTTTTCTTCTCGTCCCTACCCCCACCCTCTGTCTCCATCTTTAAATATGGAAATTGCCATTGCAGTTAAAAATTATTGATAAGTGTACCAAGCCGTTTCTAAGGATCAGCTTTTACACAATATATATATTTTTTAGATATGGATTTTGCTTCAGTTTATTATGGCATTTATTTATGACTGGCACATGTGTAGAACTCTCATCTGGGCCTATTTTGAAATCTGATGAAAATCTCATAGCTAGGCAGAACTCATTAATTCCAGGTCTTTGTAAGTGCTCTTTGTAAGTACTACGTAGCCAATGTACTCTTCCATGACCTTAAGTTAAAATGAGTGTGAGAAAAGAAAAGAGAAGAAAAAAGTCTCTGTAAAATTAGCTGTTTTCCTTTTAGTCACTCAGAAGTAACTGGTTGTCTTCTTTCTGTGTCTTATCATCTTCAATATCTTGGCATTCTCTTCTGAGGCTTTTGCTACAAGCAGATACTTATGATTCCAGAAACGTGGACAGATGGGTAAGGAAAAGAGAGCAAAGGAAATTCACACACTCACCGCTGTTGGCAGTCACCTGCTGTTTGTAAACAGTGACATGTGGCCACCAATAATGACCTTCAAGCTAGGAAATGCATGTACTAAATTAACTCAAAGTCTCTGGTCACCTTGGGTTGGTGATGAACAACTTTTATGAAGGTGGGATGCATTCCTTAGCAAGGGTGGAAGAAGCCTGTACTCAAAAGAGTGCCCAGGAAAGCCGAGGACATTTCAAAGGGTGCACTGTCGTCCTTTTTTGGAAAGCTGACAGACTCACTATTTTTTTGACTCCTTACAAACCCCAAGTGGTGCCAGAAGAGAGCTGTGTTGCTGCCGATTTTTGGCAATAGGGCTCACCTCATTAGAGTGGATTAAGTCATGATGCTGGGAAGGATAAAAGGTGAAAAGCAAAAACAGTGGATGGCGAGCACAGAAAGCTCAGAGTGTCATTTGTATGCTGACGCTATTATTGACTAGAGCCCATGTGGTTCACACTTTTCAATTACCGTCTGCTAGAAAGGTGGCCTGTAATTGCAAAGGCTGATGCCAGTGCACCAAATGTCAAGGGAGCCTCCCTAACCCTCATCACCTTTTCTTGATGCTTGACTTGAGGATGTTCAAAGGCAAAAAGCCACAGCCTGCAGATCTCCCTGAGGAAGAAAAAGATGCCATTTAAAAAAAAAAAAAAAAAAAGATAAAACCTCAACAACTCAACCTCCCTCATTTAAAAACCTAGAGTTAAATTCATTATCCTGTGACCTTGTCCTTTACCCTCTGTTTAGCTAGGACATCCACTGGCATTAGTGAGAATTATACCGTGAAGATCCAGGGCAGGAGTGCATTTTTCAGTTTTGTGGTGCTGAAGTTGCCCAGGTGCTGAACAGCACCCAAACTGACAGTGATTGCCAGAGATGCTCTTTCACAGGGTTTTTAAAAGGTGGAAAATGGCCAAACTTAGTTTTCCTCTAAACTCCAATAGATATTCTCACTAACAGCACAGTGTCACTTTTAACTGAGATGCATTACTTAAGCTGGTATTATGCCATCCCTGCAGGTCCTAGAATAGCCTGTGCACTTTTGCCCCCATTTATTTAAAAGCTCAAGTGCACTTTTTTGTACATCTTTATTTCATTATGCATTATTTTTTCACAGCTACAACTAAGGTAGTTATTGAATGGAAAAAATAGCTAAAAGATTTGATGCAAACATCCTCAGCAAACTCAGAGCAAATCCAAAAATTCAGATTATTTTTTCTATCATTAAAAATTCTAGTGACTTTTACTGATGAGTATCACATTTTTTTGTTATTTGACGCATTATTTTGATAATTACATTTCTTATCAGCAATAAATGCTGGAAAATTATATCCTGTATACTGTATTAGAAATTCATATAACAGAAGCAAATTATATAAAAATTTATATTGAAAATATATATAACAGAAGTATATATATAAATATATAGAAGAATATATATATATTACATATATAGTATATATATATATACATTATACATATATAAATATATAGAAGAATATATTAAAAAATTATATAACAGAAGTAAGGACAATTTTTACTGAAAATGTATTTTGCTGTTTATAAAAAATACTTTTCATGTTCTTCTTTTTCAAATTCTTCAAAATAAAATTATAATATATGCCTTTTTTATATTGAGACTTTTTATCATAGACAATTTTTAATTTGTTTTTAAAGTTACTTCAATAATTGGACCAAATCCCTGAATCAGAAGAGAGAGTTTAACATGTATTAGCCTCTGGTTTTTACAAAAGTGGGATGCTTTGAATTTGCAATGGAGGAAAACATGAAAATGCCACATTGGTGATTATTAGATAGGTTTGGTGCCCAGTCATTAATCCAAATTTATCTTCCAATCTTTGTTTCCCTCAAATTCACCAGTGAAATTCTGCTGGAAGAATAGTTTTGTTGACTAAGTGTCATACTGAGATATCTTAAATCCTGATTTCAAATCCTAGAGACACCAAATCAGTTTTCACTTCCACTGAGAGATGAAAAATATTTGATTCAGATCTTACCTGATGGCGTTTTAAGTAGCTAAATTAGCACAGTTTTGTTGAATTGAAATTAAATTGCATTGAAATTTTCATTGAGTTGTGCGACCAGCTGGAATTTTAACGCATTTTTTGTCTGTAAATTAAAGACAGTTTATAATATTTCCTAAGAGCAAAATTCTACCATTATCAGAGAGGATAACAGACAAAATTTTGCCGCCAAACTTTGTGTGACCTGTGTTGCTGCCCCCGCTGTCATGAGTTACTTTATTTTTGAGCTTTAAAACAAATTTAATTTTGTTCACACAAAGAGGTTTTACTTAAACATGGTATTAGTACTGCTTTTTAGTATGCAATATCAGCTGCAACTTGTATGTAAATTTACAAATATTTTAATCACCAAAATGGTTAAAATCTGTTCATCCAGCCTTGAAGACTTTCATTTTACAGTGAGCTTGCTTGAAAATACTTTGTTTTAATTTCCCTCAAAAAGGAAAAAATATTTTTAGACATAAAACTTCACTGAGGAACTTTCTGCAAATCCAATTGCACTGTCCAAAATTTTTGCAAATTTATTTTTTCCTCTTCTTATTTCTCAGAACTTAACTGTTCGATATTTTGGGGAAATCAGAAAATCTTAGAGTCAAACTACTTGCCTGACTTTCTCAGACTTTGGCCCCTACTATCAAGTCAGTTCATGTCAAAGTTAACATCTACTTTTTTCTCTCTGAGTAAAAGTTTTGATCCTTCAGTCTGTTTTCCTTCCTCCTTTACAGTAACATCTCTGCAAATGGGCTAGAAGTATGAAATAGTTTTACTTCTCTTATTTATGAGCACATTGTGAGCCAATGCCTTATAAAATGCATCATTGTAATATAATTTTGGAATACAGGTACTTTGAATTCACCAGTGATGATGCTGTGATCAGATGCTAGGCTGAACTTTTTTGAGTCAACTTTCAGAGATAAAAGAGTTCTGGGCAAGACAGGGGAAAAAACATGAGAAATTTTGTGTTCTCCCTTGGATATTTGGTGGACAATATTAAAAAATGCACACAGGTTAAATGTACACTGTGAAGTGGAACCCAGATGTAAGGTGGAAGATGAGAAGTGTCCTTTATTTTAATATTTTAATCACCTCAAATAAATTAATCTCTAATACTGAACATTTCTCTTGATAAGGAAACCAATGGAAAAATTGGCAGGAAACAGTAAGTACCAAATGGCTTTTATTTACTTATTTATTTGTTTCTATATTTTCAGAAAAGAATATTGTTTAAAATTTGTCTCAGAATAATTTTTGTGATTAACTCTTGGTCTGTGACAAATTAATAATTTTAATCTGAATCTAGGCTTGATTGGACATACGTGTTATATTTATCCTTAAATGGTGATTATGGTCCCTAGGATAAAATGTTAGTTTTCTTATATACAAATTAAAAAATACTCTTAATCTAGGATGGAAAATTTTCACTGCTCTAAGTATTAAAACCAGTGAATAACTGTGAAGACACATAAGACTAACAGTGACAGTTCAGCTAACTTAAAAGAATTCATCAAAAGTAACTCCAGTTGCTCTTTTTAAAGCAAAATTTCCTTCACTTACTTGAAGCACTGTGTTTTTCAGCTTTATGCAATCAACTAGCCCAACAGCTTGCTCTTTCATTCTGTAAATTCTAGATTTTAAGTACCATGAAATTTGATACTAAATCTAAGTTTATTTACCAAGTGTTTTTGACTCTTGGAGATGCTATCTGCATTCAGGGGCTACTGAATGCCAAGAGACAAATATGAATTTAGAATTTCTAAGTGTGGAGTGTTCAGGGAGTGCAGGGAGTTGTGTTCCCCTATAGTCTGGAAAAGTATCTATGCTCTTATGCTTCAAAGATCTAACTTCTGGTCTTCATAACCTTGTGAATAAGCAGTGATTACAAAATTTTGCAGAAAAATTCTGAACAGGTGAACAGGAAAGGACCAGATTTCCTTGGAAAACTAAAACATTTTCACTTGATAGTCTTGAAAGTGGAGATGGAGTGAAATCTGAGCTGTGTTTAAATTGAAAATTAAATTCTAAATTTCTCATTCGGTCCAATAGTATGGTTGAAAGAGTCTTTAAAAGTTTATTTTATTTATACTTTTTTATGTGGAAATCATTAGAATTGAAAAGCAACCAAATTTCACTCTCCTTTTTCCCAAGTCCTTGCTTATCACTTTCAAATAATTAAAACTTCTTTTGCTTTGAGATAGATGCACTGATACTATGTGGATATGGAAAGGACATTTTCAAAGGCAAATAATTGACAGTAAAAAAAAAGGTTTACAGTTCCCTTTATTTGCCCCTAATATTTTCCCTTTTAGTTACTAGCAGCAGTGTCATATTAAATGACTTCCCCCTTTAAACTGTTAAGTGGTGCTAGTTCAGTTTTAGCGGTAAGTCGCCAGCAGACTCGGGGGACAAGTGCTATCTCCTATGGCCCTGAAAATTGATATTGAACATGGAAGGAAAAATCTCACAAGCTGATAGCAATTAGCTAAAAAGGATTTGCGACTCCATGATTCATCACACTAGGGGATCAAAGTCATTTACAGAGAGTGTTTCTACAGTCCCTGCCTGCTGCTCTAAAGATATACCTCTGTTTATCTCTCACACTGCGGTGTGACATTTCCTTTTTTAAGAGCCCATTTTCTTGGAAACTTAGCACTGGGCTGCTGCAGCACAGGCAGTCTTTGATTCTCCACTGACTGCCTAAATGACACGATGGCTCTAATGGCTCAGCTTTAGCAGGAGCTTGCAAAGGGAATTGGACTTATTATTTACATAATGGACTAACAGGTCAGGTCTGGTACTTGCTTGTAAAAATGAGGACAAGGTCTTCTCGTGGCAAGTGGTGTAAGGCAGGTCTCTTGGACCTCTGTGGAGCTTTTATGATTTTTTTGTACACCAGGAACACTAACTTTCAAAATTAAGCCTCACTTTCTATATATGTTTTTAGAAATATTTTAGAACAGAATCCCACATAATTTTATCAGAGGATTAAAAGAGATCTAGCTCAATATCAAAGATTTTTTTAGGGATTTTTTTTTTTTCCAGAGAAGAATTATATTCTTCTCTCCCTCCAAAATTCACTCTAACACTTTGAAAACAGTCTCATTGGTCAAAATGTAATTTTGCTTATATAATAGTATGATATGAAAGAAAAAGAAAGGAAAAAAACAACAAATAACCATACATTTTGCCACTCCAGGATCAAAGTTTATTTTCAAACTCGGTAGTAGGAATTAGATTTATTTCTCAGAGCCACAACCTGAAATCATGGAGGTTTTATAACTTCTAAAGATTTTTTTTTTTTTTTTGCTATGGCTAGAAACACTGAGATCCTTAGTGGAAGACAAAATGGTGTTTATTCAGTGATAATATTGTTATAGCCTTTCTCAGGTTTATTTTGGTCAGAGTTTTACAAAGGGGTGACATTTTCAGTAGCCTGATCCTAACTGCTGGCTGTCTCACTCCTTTGATAGTGAGCACTAAATACCTGTGAAAAGTTCACAATGATGTGGCGGTACTTACCCTCAAGAGGTATCTTCTAATTAATACCTATTACTTTGTTGTGAAACCTGCCTTAGAAACAACAAACTTCCTAAGATTTAATGAGGAGGGGATAATATTAGGCTTGTCTGTGGCAAAATTTGGGAGGACACACCAAGGTTCTTGGGATGTTCTGCAAGAGAGAACCTCAGCCTGTTGCTCTGAGACTTGGAGGGGCTCCCGAGGTAACAGGAGGCAGCAGAGAAACACCAGTGAAACAGCTTAAAGGTGTATTCCTTTAAGAAGGTAACAAGAAGTTTGCAGAGGCCAGCAAGCTGGTTGGTGCCGTTCACATGCCCTGAAGGATGGGATGCCACCCAGGGGGACCTGGACAAGCTCAAGAAATGGCCACGTGGGAATGTCATGTGGCTTAACAAGACCAAGTGCAAGGTGCTGCACGTGGGGTGGAGCAGCCCCTGGTATCAGCCCAGGCTGGGGGATGAACAGATTGAGATCAGCCCTGCTGAGAAGGACCTGGGGGTGCTGCTGGGTGGGAGGCTGGACATGAGCCAGCCATGGATACTCCTAGCCCAGAAAGCCAAACGTGTCCTGGGTTGCATCAAAAGCATTTTGACCAGCAGGGCAAGGGAGGTGATTCTACTCCTCTGCTCTGCTCTCCTGAGACCCCACCTGGGGTGCTGCATCCAGCTCTGGGGTTCTCAGCACAGGAAGGACATGGACCTGTTGGAGCAAGTGCAGAGATGGGGGGGCCACAAAAACACCTCTCTTACAAAGACAGGATGAGAGGGCTGGGGTTGTTCAACCTAGGGGAAAAAAAAAAGAAAAAGAGGAAAAGAAGAAAATTTATGGTCTTTCAGAGCTTAAAAGTGGCTTACAAGACAGATGAGAACACACTTTTTGGGAGGGCCTATTGCAATCAGACAAAAGGTGATGATTTTAAACTGAAAGAGGATATATTTAGACTGGACATAGAGCATGAATTCTATACAATGAGGGGGGTGAAACACTGGAAAAGACTACCCAAAGAAGTGATAGATGCCCATCCCTGGCAATGTTCAAGGGCAGGTTTTATGGACAAGGGTCTGAACAACCTGATGTAGGGAAAGATCCAGGGGGAGCTGGGCTAGATGACCTTTAAAGATCCCTTCCAACCTGAACTATTCTACAGTTCTATGATAATGCAACTAGAAAATACAGCAGACCTAGAGAGTCCTTTATTGTATTGAAACAAACCATTTTTTTTCATTTAGTTTTCTGTAGCTATGGAAACACTCTAAGAATTGTGTGAGATTTATATACAAGGATGTAAATTTATTTACTTATCTTTCTATTAATTCAGTGACTTAAACTAGGTCTATCCTAATATTTGCCAGAACATTTTGATATTTTGGAATTAATTCTTATTAATTCTTCACATATTTTCATATGACATGAACAAGTATACCCCAGTTCTTCCGGTAATCTTTGTTTCATTTATTTGCTTTCTACTGACCCACCCCTCCCCCACTGCCTTCCCAGAAAACAGCTTTATAAGTCCACCCAAATATCTGCAGGAACAGTACACAGAGCCTACATCTGAAGGATCATGAGTATGTAGCTGGTAAGACCAAGACTGCCAGCAGAACATCATTTCAGAGATGGAGATTTGTATATTATTTTAGGTGTTGGTGCCAGTATCTGCTGCTGTGATTATTTTTTGTGTAGGCTGCCTCTGGTAGCTTCGTCCTTTGACTTTTTTTTTTTCCAAGTAACACCTGGAAAGTGGTTTATTACAGCATTTTGTGTGTTAAAACCAATCTGCCTCAGGAGCTCTTCTTACAGGAAGGAAATGTTCCTTTGGATTCAGTGCTGTAGCTTGCAGGTATCTTACACTATTACATGAAAACCTCAAAGTTTTTTGGCACATACCTTGGAACCCAGCAGATTTGGAAGACAAATAATCAGGACACTTGTTTGTGTGCTCAAGAAAGGCACAAGGAGGATAAACCCCGAACTCAGATTTCTTGTATTACACAGGCAGAAATGGATCTCTCATCAGGTGGGGAAATGTCCTTCCAGAAGTGGCTGTGTCCAGTCTCAGTCTGTTATCACATGTGGTAAAACCAGCAGCATATTCCTGCAAGATGTTGATGCTGCTCCTCTTTAGAGCAGTGGCAGAGTGTTCCTGACAGTGTTCCCCCAGAGTCACCCTGCCCTGCCCCTGCCAGATGGTGCTCACATCAAGTGCACAGCCAGCACTAACCTGCTCTTCCCCAACCTGTGCAAATCCCTGGGAATGGGAGGCAGAGATTTTCCTTTGGGTCCTATGCAGAGGAAAGAAAGATAGTTTCTCTTCTTGGTGGCTGAGTCAGGTGTGTCCAAGTAATTCCTGCAGCTGAAATGGCTGTGCAAAGAGAGTGAAAACTATTACTTAAAACCTGTCCATCCTGACAAGCGAAATAGGAGGGAGAAGTGACTTTTGAGGATATTCATTGAGCACCATTCTTGTAAACCAAATGAGTATGGCCTGAGAGGGTCTGGTGGACTAACAAGATACTGAACTTACTAAAATTTCAAGGTGTGAAGGAGTTAAAATACATTAACTTCTGTGTTTCTGATGCATTGGAAAGGGCATAACTATACAAGAAGTAGTTGAGAAAATAGGGTGTGGGTTGCGGTGAACTCATATTCAAGAGAGAACTAAGGATTCAGAATGAATTTTTTCAAAATTTGACAGAGTTTGAAGCACAAAAAGACAAATCTCAGGAAAGCTCAAAATACTGAGCTAATGCATTTCTGTTAAAAAACAATTCCTAGTATCATTTTTGCAGAAAGAAAAATTGGTTGCTGTATTTGTAGGATAATTTTTGACATTTAGAAACAGTTTTAGAAAAAGGTATTAAAATTTTTATTTTATTTTATTTTATTTTATTTTATTTAAAAATCTGGTGTTTATGAGATTTATCATTGTACTGGAACCTGGTAGACTTTAACATGTTTTATCTAAATTCGTGAAAATAGTTACTACTACAATAAGTTAATGATAAATTAAAATAGATTATTCTGATTGGTTAAGAGTCTTGAATGTACTCTAATTTAAAAAATCTAAACCCCCAAACCAGACCAGAAAGTGTTCTGTGTCAGCACTACAGACTGGGAAAAAAAAATTGTCTTCAGCAAGTGAAGCCCTAGAATCACAGAATATTTATTTTTTGATCTATCTATATGAGGCAGAAACATTAAAACAAGTGGTTGTGAAGCATCATGTAGCATCAAGCTACACCCATTTACCTCAACTAAAAATCTGGCCTAGTAGTAGTGTATATGAATGATTATATGAATTACTGAGTGATGTGACCTATATAAACCGCTCCTGTCCTGTCCAAAATGATTTCTGTTCAGTCTCAAAATAAATTACAT
Source organism: Dicaeum eximium (assembly GCA_013396995.1). Taxonomy (NCBI): domain Eukaryota; kingdom Metazoa; phylum Chordata; class Aves; order Passeriformes; family Dicaeidae; genus Dicaeum; species Dicaeum eximium. The sequence goes on along the minus strand of VWZP01008963.1, from coordinate 906,484 downwards.
TTCTGCATGTAACCAAAGTTCATGACATGTTTATAAATATGTCATCTTTGGGCTCCAGTCTTTTAAAATGAGCATTTAAGAGAGCAAAGATTTCCTCAAATAAATATTCAGGAAAGCAGATAATAAAGAGACCAAATGCAATTAATGTGCTTGTCATTACTTACTCACATATGCCTGAAGCATCCCTTTTTGCTTAGACTGCACATATGCAAAATGAAAATATATATATTTCCCACTCTTTATTTCTGGGCTTTTTGCATGTTAGAAATTATTTAACTCTGAGACCAATTTACAAATTTGTTTGTAAATTACTTCTAGTTACTTCTTCAATTAAAATTCATTTTTATCTGTAAAATGCATTCCTCCAATTATCTGCTTTTTTTCTTTCCCTCCAGCACACGGAGACCCTATTTCCTATTTTGTCATTGTTTCCCATGCTTGTACTACCATTTTTATTTCTTCTGCTGTAGCAATAGTGGCAATATGACTGCTTATGGGACTGCTACAAAATCAGGAAATAGTCAGCTTTGTCACCTAAGGAAATGATACATCAAATTGCATCCAATCTATTTTCCCTTTGTGCACACACATGCATGAATCTACTGAGGTAACAGGGAATCCTGTGAAATTGTTTTTCATCCTTGCCTTCGTGTTTCATCTCAAAGTAAGGCAACAGTTGTAATTATTGTGTCTTTTGTTGCATTAGATTTGTTCTTCCAAGTTAGTACTTTGATACAATGTCAATGAAAGAAAATTAATAAAATAAGTGATGCCAAAATCTAAACCCCTATTGAGAAAGAAAGTTTGTACAGGAAACTTGTGTTTTATACTACCTTTTGCCAATTTTAAGATGAATTTTAATAATATTTTATTCAGAAAATTTTAAATAATAAAAATCAAGCCCAAAATGTTATACATTCAAATACAAGTGAAAGAAATCTCTGAAGAAATCTCTGAACTATTTTTGAAAAAAAAAAAAAAAAACTGGCTTCTGTAATTGTTGTGTGGCAGATGCCATTTGTTTGTATAAAAAGCTTTCTTGTCTTTCCCAATGGTTGATGTTCCTATGTCCAGGTAGAGCATATTATTTGACCACATTTTAAACACATAGTCAGTGTAAGTCACTTCAGAGCATGTTATTAGAGCTGTTTCTTGCCTCTGGCTGATGTCCCAGAAGAAGATGATAAATCATCCACTTATGCTACAGAAGGGGAAAAAAAAAATCAATGTTCGAAACTTCCATGGTCAGCTTTACTCAGGACAACTAAACTCTACAGTGACAAAATACTGATGATGTCATCAATAAGGTAAATTAATGCTGTGAACAACTAAGAATTGTGAACTGCCTACAGCATGTTGTAGAATATGAAGAAAGGTTTTTGAGAACTAAAGTTGCAAACTCTAGCTGTTTTTAGACTCTTAGAGCGAGGTGAGATTCATCCTTAAAAGCCAATGTCAGAGAATACAGTTAACTTTTTTATAAGCAGAACAAATGTGTAGGCAGCACCAGGACCAAGTCATGGGATTTTGACTCTTCTGCAGCCCACTGGTAAAGAGAACTGCACCACAACCACTACAAAAGCAATAGTTAGATGTAGTTATGTGTATGTGTTATTAGTCTGAATTCATAGAGGATTTAATGTACTTATTCTAGAACTGGATGTCAGCAAACAAATAACCACTGCAAGATATTTAATTAGCCAGCTTCAAAATCACATATTCTATAGGAGGTCTTTACAAGAAAACAGGTTCACATACTACTCATTAGAGTGACCCATTTTACATGTAGCTCCCCTGGCAACGGGCAGGGAATGATGGCCCAGACTGGTTTATTCTAAATATCCCCCCACCTTAATACTGGTACCAGGGGTCTCTATAAATGGTCCCAATCTTACCTGCTACTGAAAGCAAATGGGGCTTTTAGATTGACATGTCTACAAAACTCCTGCAGTCTGAGTTAGGCTCAGGGCTGGCTGGGAATTGCGCTAGTTCTAAAGGAATCCCGGTTCTAGCAAGAACCAGCACAGCTGCAGCCAGTGAATATTACTTATTGAAGTGCATTTCATCAGCTGCAAAATGGAAGTGTTGGTAATTAATCAGGTCAATTGCATGTCATTAATTATGCTCACAGATTCAACGTAAAGCAAAAAAGCACTGTTTTAAAAAAAGACCCAAAGAGTAATAACATTCCTTGGAGAGATAAAGACAAGGCATAAACTCCAAGGTGAGATTGCTTGTTTAAAGCAAGATGAACAATCACACTCTGACAAACATTTAGGGACAACTGTATCCTGCAAGGGAGAGGAACTCAGTAATATTTCCTTATCACTAGATTTTGTAGTCATGTTAGAACTCAACTTAAGAATCAAAATAAAATATGCCTTGTAAGTTAATAATATTGAATAGAGCAATTAATCACACACACATTTATTTCATGCAGTAACTGAAAAGCTATGGGTTATTCAATCTACAGAAAAAGACATAAACATTAAGCCAAAAAAGCAGTTGATATACTAAGTATGAGGCATGAGGAAAGTTGCTCCTCAAAGCAAATTTTAGCCTGCCAGGAACATGTGTCTTTGATTCAGGTGAAGGGCTGAAAGTACACCAGGAAATGACAAAGGTGAAATCAAAATCTGTCCTGGGTGAAGTAAAAACACAGACAGAGGTTAGAGGAGGGAGAATATGATTCTTGTAATCTGCTGTTTAGTTTTAAATGAGAGATATTTTTTTGTTCAGGGTACGGAGTGCATCAGCAGAAGAGGATCACTGTTACATCCTATCCTGGCATTAATCTGACGGATATTGGGAATTTGAGTAGCAGGAGGAGAGTGGGCTACTCTGGAATAATTCAGACAGCCCATGAAAGGAGGGGAGTAAAACATCTGCCATCAGGAAGCTGGGGGATGGTCTTGATAAAGCTGTGGTAAACTGCTAGTTGTGAGCTTTTCAGGTAAACTAGAATGATGTTCTTGATGTTAAAAACATTTTAGTTCTGCACTAATCTAATTTATCGGAAAGAAAGGGAACTATTCAATTATTTCAAGATTTAAGAGGGAAGAGGAAACCTTGTTTTGAACTTAGTTGTTTGACTAAGTTCATTAGAGGATTGAACTTTAACTAAGAACAATTAAGTTGTTATCCCAGTTGAATACAGGATTTAGATGATACAGACATATATCAATAAATTAATAACTGCATTCTCTAAAATTAGATTGTTACTACTAATGTCAGCTGTATCTCCACAATGGCCTTCACATTTTTGATGCTGGAATATCACCTTTCAAAACTTCCAGAGATGTCTTTGAAAGTTTTTTTTTTCTTCCACGTTTGTATCCCCTGAGTTTCTCATAGAATATCTTGATGATCTTTTGGAAGGAGCAAGAGTTCAGAAATGGAAATATGATGGAAAGGTAAAATATGATTTTTCAGAGATAAGCTGAATAGGAATCAAAAGGACTGGAAAAGATTATTGTAGTTAGGACTTTTACAAGTATATAGATAAATATGTGTGTGTATAATATGAACGTCAGGGGCTATGCGTGTCTAAATTCTGGATGTGACAAAGACATCATGTTTGTCAAGACAAGAGAAGAAGACGATGTCTGAAAGAGTGGGAAAATTCTGGTTTGATTTCAGTACTGAAGAAGTTTTTAGCAAAGTCTTTTAGGAGATTTAAATGTGTCTTTATTTCTTCATTTCTTTCAGTACTTTAGATACCAAAGCAGGCCTTTCTGCTCTGCAGTAACTAGGGTCAATTTTAGCAAAGATGATTCAGTCATTTACCAAGCTCATTTTCTCTGTTTTTAATACAAATTACATGATTTTGTCAGTCATAGTTGCTCAAAGTTTATTTGAACTCCAGAGTGAATTATGTCCTAGCTCACTGAATAATTTTGATTTGGTTTGTTCTTCTATGTCTCCTTGTGAGAGTGTTTGAACTTTGTTTAGGAAAGGTATTTTCCCAGTATGGTTCTTAAGAAAGCCTCTTGCAAATGAACAGTATAGTCTATAATTCCCTGTTTACCTTACAAAACTCATTTCTTTCTGTGCTTGTGTACTTCTATGGACTCGGAAAGCATCACCTGGCAATTTTTTTTTTTTGTTCGCAAGATAGTTAAGACATATCTTGCCTTTGCTTTACAAGAAGACTTTGTAGGTAAGTTTTCACTGTTAAATACCTGTTTTTCTTGGGGTACCCTACAATCAAGCCTAGGGTTTCTCATTGTATGGTCAACATTACCAAAAACAGTCACTGTGTTGAACCTAGTAGAGAACTGGAAGTTCTGTGCCAATACTCAAAAATTTCATACAGAATTACTGTGTTGGAAAAACAAACGATGTCTGAGCTCTATTGAATGAACTTCCCCTAACCCCTTAGAGGACGATGTGAGCTCTTCTCTGCTCCCCTAAATTAGTCTCAACCCCTAGATATTTCAAAGACGCACTCTTAAGACATGAGACCAATAAAAGAGACACAAACTTCAAAAGTACATGTTCAAGTTTAATTGATCACAGCATCAGGGAAATACTGGAAGCTTCATCTGCATGCTGAGGCTAAAAATGTCTCTATTTGTCTTCATCTGTCTGAAACAGTAGTAATATGATAACAAGAGTCTTGGAAGCTGCCCAGCAATGAAGACAGAGATTGTTTTTTTGTGGAAACTATGCTCTTTCTTGTGTTTTTCTCACAATGCTGAGGATTTCTGGGAGTGAGACTCTTATTCCTGGACACGTGGTTACCTGCTACTGCATGGTTTTCCTGTGATGTGTTGAGTGTAACTGTCCCAAAAAGACTTAGGGAAAAAGTGGAAGTCAGTCATGTACATACGGAATATCAGAGAAGCCTAGTAATAGAGGATAAAGAGCTTTTTCTGGGATGGAAGTCCACTGTGTTCTACAGGGAGAGTTTTCCCTACTCTGTTGATTTTTCTCAGCAGTCTTGACTCTCCACCACCTCTATCAAACCTTTTTCAAGCACCCCTCTGGGAATAAACACATCCAATATTAATCCTGCTAAAACGGATATTTTCAATGGTGTTAATGGCAAACTAGATGGGCTGGGTTATATCAAAAGTAGTTAATTGAAATAATTAGTTAACATGAGGTCTTAGCAGGTGGTAAGCCCTCAAGCATATAGTGGTGGATTGTATTGCTTGAAACTGTCAAGACAAATAGAGCCTAGAAGCCCATTTTGTTGAAAATTATATATGAGGTCACATAATAATACCTCTGAGAGATAGTAGTAATGTTGATAAGAGATTTTATCTTTTTGCAAAGAATGTGCAAAAATTAATGTGGAGGCTGGGACACCCGGAATAGGTGCTGCCCCTTTCCTGTCTTGTTGAATGTCATTCCATAGCTTCCATAGCCAGACCTCCAGCAAATCCAAAGTAACTTTTTATGGAGTAATGGTAGTACTGTATAACCTGGACTGGTGCTGAGTATTTCTGTTGCCTGGCCTATTTTGTCTTTCCTTAAGTGTTGGGGTTTGGTTAATGTTTGAGTAACATGGGAGAAGGGAGAAGAAATTACTTTGGTGTTAATGTCCTCCAAAAAGATTGGAAGTAGAAAAATGTTCTGAATTCCCATAAGTTTAATTTCACAGCTCTATAGTTGAACTACTTAAGACTACCAGAACATGCCCTGGCAAAACCTTTGTATTTTTCTACTATAAACTAAGCATAAATTCGGTGGTAGATGACAGATTACTTCATATACCATGCAAGCAAGCCTAGACAATAGCTTTAGCCATGACTGATTGCCTTGCTGTAACCCACTTTATGTTAAATGTATTCTTGCTGTTCAATTCCACAACTGTAATTTTGTTCTTCTGCACTGCTCAGCCCTCTGTGGACTAACCAGGTTCCTTCAGTAATGATTTCTTTTCTATTGTATTGTTTTCTGCATAATCAAGTTGGTAGGTAGGGGTTTAGGTGACACAGCCATCTGTCAAGTTCATTTGCTCTGAAAATGCAAGAAATAATGGCCTCTACAACTTGGGGCTATCTGTTATAAGGGGAGAATATCAGCTTTTACCCTGCACCATCTTCTCATCTTTTCAAATTATCATTTTTTCTACTTTCTGTATAAAATACATAAGGTTCTCTTGACATGACTGATTGGTGAAAAAGAAAGCTATCACATGTCCACCTTGTATTGCAATTTATGCAAGCAATCCAATTAAGGAGAAGCAGCTAACATCCAGACTAATGTGCCTGTCGTAAAACTAAAGAGAATGCTGCAGACTGCTCTGCTCAAGTGTTATCACTGCTGGTTCTCTGACATGCTAACTCCTTTCTCCTTGAAGTTTGCATAATGTGTAAATGTGAGGGAGTTTGCATGCCACAAAGGAAAGGGAAAACAGTTATTCATTTTCCCTCCTCTGAAATAAAATGCTCATAATAATTCTTATAAGGAGCCTTTATCAAATTGTATCTTTTCGCTGAAATGACATGCACTTGGTAGGAAAGACATAAAAAGCTGCCTGTGCATTCTTAACCTTTTTCAGACACGGTGGAAGCCAGCTGGAATAATCCAGGAATTATTCCAGTTTTCTGTGTAAATGTATGGAGGGGGCAGAGTTGTTTATACAGCAGAACAACTTTTATCCAACATCATGACAGTGGAGCTGGGAACATCCTTGTTGCTCTGGGTCAGAGGCACCTTTACATTGGACCCATTTGTGATTGCCCCTCCTAAAATGCAGTGACAATTGCTCCTACAGAGTATAGACCTCAAAAGGTGTGGTTAGAAACAAAACCATTTCCAGATGCCATTATATGGTGCTAGTGAAACATGAAATTTTCTGCTTTTATGAAAACATAATTATTAAGTGGAATGTCACACTTTTATCACACTTTTGCCAAACCAATTCCCACATCACCTGCCTCTTAGGGCCATTGACGTGTGATAAGACTCTCTGCTGGATGAGAGATTCCCTGACAAGGGAACAATTGCTGTTGTTCACAGCAAGTCAAATAATGAACCTGAGCAGCAGGTGTAAAAAGTGATAAACCCATTAATGAAATTAGTTAGCATCAGTAGCCACCTACTGAATATTTTCAAAATATCAAATCAGTCTTAAATTCTAAACAAAACACAGAAATATTGCAAAGAAGCTATTCTGCTCTGTATTTCTGCCCCATGGTGCAGAATTTTATGTCCATTGCATCAGTGCTATGTGACACATTTAAAGCAGAATTGAAAATTTTTCTTCCAGTTGTCCATAGCATTCTATAAACTGTGTTCTGTCATTGTCACAGAAGTTGGGTATGAAAAGCCATGGTCATAATATAAAGAATTAAATGTTCTATCCAAGCTTACCCCTAATTCAAATTTCATGTGCTGCTTCAGCACAGAGTAATACTTTCTGGACCATATACATATATGTTTCATATATATTTCTTCTTGGGGATATATTTTAAGCATTTTAGAACTTCATGAGTGTTGAACACAACACACACTGTATAGTGCATTTGTAATCAATTGCAAAGGTGATTTTGGAAGCAGAGTGTAATGTGGTTAATGTGATTAACTTAACCTGTTGAAGTCTGGGCTAGATACATATTGCTTTTTGGAATGTTCAGGAAAATTCCATTTCCACATGGGTCCAGCCACGGTGCCTCAGATGTGTTGTGGGTTTTTTTTGGAAATCATTACCCCTGGCTAAGCAAAAAGGCAGGTACCTGACTTAGTGCCATGCTTTCTTACTGTCTTCTGGATTTTGAGGTATAATCTCACAGAATACAGAGTAGTCACAAGTCAGTTCACGGGTGGAAGTGAATGTCCACTATTTCAGTGTTAAATTAATAAACCTGGGAATAGAAAAGCATCAGCACCACATGTGTAAGTATCTCAAATCTCCCATGAGTTCTTTTTGTCTGTCACTTACTTGTAAACCTTTTAAAGGTGCCTGCTTATACTATAGTAAACCACATCATATTATTCCTATTACTCAGAATTTCTAGTTGAAGATGCCTTCTCAAATTTTACAATTTAGGCTTTAACTATTTGGAGAAAAACAACATATGTTATAATACTGCTAAAATTAAAATTATAATTTTGTGAAAAGCGCTATCCTCATCTTTATTTGGTGCACCATGAAACACACACACAGACAGAGACACACAGCTCCCATGTAATAGGGTTATATTCTGTGAAATTCAAACTAGCTATAAACAAGTGTACCTCCTGACAGAATTTCTTTGATCTTGGTTATTAAAATAATCTTAAAAATAGAGAAAATAGACCTGGACTTAAAGGGATGTGAACTAGATCTGGCTAAAACTAGCCTAAAACAATAGAACCAAGTGTTAAAATACTGCAAGGAAACTTATGATGCCTGCAGAACAAATGTAATTTTCATAGAGAGTGTGCTAGGCTGCTCACACAAAAGTGACTGGCTTTAAAGCTTGCAGTGGGGATTTTTAAGAAGCACGTTGAAAGAGCAATAAGTGAACGGCTAAGTGTAATTCTGGATTAGTTATCTGGGAATTATTGGTTTGGGAATAGTTGGTAGACTTCTATACGATAGAAAGTATGGTGCCCAAGAATCAGCAAGCATATGAGGATGAGAATTCACACCATCACATCATCACCTTGCCTTCAGGTGCTGGGGTACATTTATAGCAGGATCAGGTGAAAGAAATGGAAATAGGGCCGGCAAGTTCAAGTGGTGTGAAACAACAGGGATACAGAGCTGCACATCTGGATACAGACTGTCCAAAACCACCGAGGCCTTTCCACTCCTTGTGAAGACAATCCTTTCCTTGGCCTCAGTGGCCACAAAGCTCAGCCTGGCTGGTCAAGTTATTTGTTCTTTCATAGGGAAAATTGCATGCCTAATCTCAGACTATTTCTTTTCAGAGTGTTGTGGGCTTTGCTGAAAACCACAGATTTGGACTTTGGTTTTTTATGTTACATAATTTGGAAACCTTTGCTCCCTGTTTTATGCAGAATTCAATTTAGGTATACATACAATATATTTTGACTAAAGAACCACACTCTAAAACAGCATTCAGAATGACTTAAAATGGTTTATTATGCTATTAATACCTCATCTGGATTTCAGTGCACAATCATTTTCTCAGTATTAATTATGATAAATTATTGAGATAGTTTATTAAATGATAGACAAAGTTTTTACTGTGTTAGATAGACCTGAACTGAGAAAGGGAAATCCACAAAATATAAGGCATTTTAAAAGTATGGGATTTCTGAGAAAAAACAGATTTTTCCTCAAAAAACAGATTTCTTTCAACACCTCTTAGTTGAGTGTGTGCAGTCACTTATTCCTTCTGATACTACTGGTTGCATAAAGTATTTATCTGCAAAATCCAGGTCTAATCTACACAATTATTAGCATTGGATATTGTGTATATCCCTATTAGGTAGAACAGATCCATGAATTCAAGTTTTGATTATTAGGATTATAATTTTAAAGAAGATTAAACCTAGAAAGAATTTAAAATTTTATGAGAACTACATTCTCTAGCCAGCAACTGGTACCAGATTTAAGGTACCATAAGTTTCTAACATATTTTTTTCTTTTTAAATAGAATATGTGCCTTTTCCCTACCAATATTTAAAAACTTCTAGCAACATCATCTTCAAATATTTAATGCAAACATGACATCTAAAGTGTATACTAATGTTTTCCTGGGACCTCAAAAAGCAACTGTAAATGTTGTGATAATTCATCCCATTTATACCAGTACCAATTCTATCATTACAGCTGTTTTATTATGTTATCTGTTAACAGACATAAATCTAATCTTTACTAATAACATACATTCAGTGGTATAATTACCACATGCCACTTTGATGTCCCATTAGAATTTTTGAAGTGAAAGGAAGTAACCCAAGGTAGACTGTGTTGGGCAAGTCTGACCACATAAAATATATATTTTGAAATAATTAAATTCAGGTAAACCCCAACCCAATGCTGTAAACAAAGAAGAATCTCATTGCTCACATCTGTTCTTAAAGGGGTGCTTAGGGCCTGTGGGGAAAAAAAAATATAGCTGGGTGAAAACTAGATCTTATGTTACAGAGAAAATTATTCCTTCTTTTTCTATAATGAAATGGAAACATATTGTTAAATATTTTCTCTTAAAATGATTGAAATATATTGCTTCAGACTTATTTTTTTGATAATATGATATGACATAAAATAAAGGCAGTTAAAGAGAAATAATTTTAAAATGGTAAATTGCACTTTCAAAATAACATATTTCAAAGTCTGTTTTAATTTTTTTGAAAATGCAGTATGTCATGAAGAAAAATATTTCCATGAAACACAATCTTTTGATGAATTTGTAAATAGGACTTAGAGAGTGTGCTTTTCAGAGTTTTAAATTGTCATTAAAATCTCAAAAGGGAAAAGTTTGTCATTTTTTACACATTGATACAAGAAAGATTTTTCTAACTATATGTTGTGGGAAAGAATGATTTTGACCAGTTTTATTTGAAAGTTAGTACCTTCTGACCCTCTGCACAGCGTTTTGTCCCTGGCATAAAAGTAATTTCTAGTAATGGTAAGCTGTGTTTTTCATCTGTGACCCAGCCTCAAAGAAGAATTGTCTCAGTGGGTTTTAGAACTCTGTTCTGAGCAGCAGATGTGTGGGTAAATTTTAATGTTTCGAGAGTGACATTCAAAGAATGGTTTGGATTGGAAGGGTTGTTAAAGAGATCACCCAATTCTGACCCCACTGCCATGGGAAGAGATTCCTTCCTTGAAATCAGGTTGTTCAAAGCCCCATCCATGCTGGCCCTGAACAATTCCAGGGATGGGGCAACCACAACTTCTCTGAGCAACACATTCCACTGTTGCTCTGTCTTTTGTTAAATAGGAGATTAAGTTTATTGGCAGACACTGAATGTATTTCAGCACGCCCTTCTGCATGAGAGGGAAGATGTAACTGGTCACTGGGTAGGTGACATATTGGTAGGTGACATTTAGTGAGGACCAGGAAATGGGATCTGCTGCCATTCTCAGGAAGTCGTGGCTTCCTGCCCAGTTGTGTTAAAGAGAATATCTGCATGAGTTTCTGGATCTGGTTGTGGATATAAGACCTGAGGTTTGGTTTCATGGTACCTCACTTTGGAAAAGTAGAATCTGAGATTTTCCGTGTTAACTACTCTATTTGTTTGTCATCTATTCTCAGATATATGATTAGCAATGTTATAAAGCTTCTCAGATTTATAGAATGGACAACTGTATCCCAAAGAACCAGGCCTTCAGAAACCAAATGAACCATCTTTTGTCATGTCAAGAAATGGGTAATTTTGAAGACAGGGAATTACACTTCTCTGGCAATTGTGCATTGCAAGCCCAGCCACTTTAAGTTAACTCTAAACAGATATATTTAAAAAAAAAGTTCTAATTATTTTTGAACCTTTGAATCATTGAACCTTTCTATGAAAATTCAGCTAATGCCAAAAGCATTACAAAAATAATAACACGTTAATTCAACAGCATAGAAAAATAAAAGCAGTAGTGTGTTATGGAGATTTGACGGCTTCATTGCCAGTTCTATATCTATGTATATGACAGCTTAGATCCTCTAATAAACCAGGCTCAAACATATATGGTAACTTTAATATAAGTTTCTCCTTTCCTTCTGTCACATTTTTTATGCCATTTTTTAAAATTGCAACAGCTTTATATTTTTCTTCAATATTTTATTTTCTGAAGCAGCCTTTAATTTTCCTTTCTACAAAAAGGGTTACTGCAAGGAAGTATTTTATAAATTAGTTCCTTTAAGTTTTAAAAAAGAAAGGAGAAGTAGTTAGAAAGGAAGAAGACAAATTCCATAAACTTCTGCATAAAATTATCTCTCTGACACTCATTAAAGATCCTGGTTCAAACACCTACCTGTGATAATCTGATATCCTAAGCTAAGATGCTTCTTAATGCCCTGTGTGGTTCATTTGTGAGATACTTGTTTTCTGCTGTTTGACTGTTCAAATGCAATGTTATTTTGGTGTCACCATTTAAAATTTTTCAGATGAAGCTGGAACAAAACATAACATTTCAGACTGTTTGGAAAATATCGTTTCACCAAACCTATATCAAGACAATAAAAGCAATTCCTTCCCAGTATTCCCCTTAAGATAAAATTGCCCTTTCTTTAAAGGAACTCTTGCCAGAATAATGAATGATGTGACAACGATTGTTCCCTGTTCCCTGACATTCCTTTTTAAAATATAGCTTCTGTCTCCTTTTAATTTGGACATGGCTTCTTTGCACTGAAGTTTTCCATACCATGTGCCTGGTGCCTGATTTTTTCTGATTTCTTTTTATTTCAGCTAGGTTTGCCAGTTTAGGTTCTTTTTTTCACTGTTAAAATTACCAACATCCTTCCTTTCAGATGTTTTAGGAGCTTTGTGTTTTGGAAAATGGCTGGACAGCAAATTTATCTTGAATTAGCTGAATTTAGACAAGATACCATAAATAGCATGTTTTAAATCTTGAACAAATTGCATTTTGCAGGTTGATGACATCTCATTTAATCAAATAATGTTCTTCCTCCCCACAGCTTGGAATGCTGAGCACATTATGCATAACATATCCCCACAGACTAAACCTATAAATTTGCTGCTGGTGTCTATGGGGGTGATGTGCTGCTGGAAAACAGATTGAGTTGAAGAAATCTGCTTACCTCTTCTGTCAGTGCCATACTAAACCAGGAGAGAGGGGAGAAGACCAAAAAGGGGAAGATTGCACACCTGGCAAGAGAAGGAAAATTTGACTAATGTTGGAAAGGAAACGTCCAGGGAAATAAGAGACAATACGGAGGGAAGAATGAGACTGAGTGGGGGTATGCTGGACCCAGGACATAAAAGGAATAGAGAAGGCAGACTGGAACTAGAAAAAAAGGGATATTAATTGCCAGTCACTTAGTAGAGAATACTGAGATCCCATTGCTAAAGGGAAGAGAAGATGACTGGTTAAAGTGAGTAATGTGAGAAGGCAGAAAGATGGTGGTGGTAAAGTTTGTGAAAAATTGAATGCAGGTAGTTATAATCAGAAAATCTGAAGAGTGGAAGAAACAGCATATCCAGAAGACAACAAAAAGTCAAAGTAGATAAGGTATAAATACAGACAAAAAGTTTTGTAATAATGAATCCGAAAATTAAAGCATAGGGCAGAAGAACAGAGAAGGCTACTACTGTGTAGATTCCTTGAAACCTTGGAAAAACATGCTTGTTCCTTCCTATCTGATATCTGGAAACCATGCAAGAGGGAGAGTGTTGTTCATAAAGTTTATCCACCTATTAAATTTCAAAGTGCCACCATTAGTTAATCTATCAGCCCAAGGTATTGCAGTCTGTGCTGGGAATTTGAACCTTCCTGCTAGCAGACCACTTTATGGCTTTTGCTTCAAATCTAGGAAATTACAGAAAATATACATAGAGAGAGGATACATACCTGGTTCTGATAATACCTAGTCTTGGGGTAGTTAACCTGAGAGGCCTCAGTAGAAATGGTGTTGTAGGCTTGTCTGCATGTAATAATTATAGATACTTAGCAATAAATTTCAAGGCTTTCCATATACTATTTATTATGGAAGGATTCTGCCAAAATATGTTATCACAGACCTCTCTTTACATCCTTCATTCCCTGCTGCTCATGCAACCTACGATCTACACTGTTTTTTCAAGACAAGATTCAAATTAATTTTTCTTTGCTAAAAGCTAAGACCTACATAATAGGTAAGCCTCCTACAAGGAGGGAATAATCAACCTGTATGGCTCATATTTGCCTTTTATATGAATTATTTAGTAAGGGAGTAATTTAAATGAAAAGTTTTCATGATTCACATAGTTGCATGCTTATGGAAAATATGAAAAATGCATTGTCACAAAGGCAGCTCTTTGTGAATGTTATCATACTAATGGTGGCAAGGGAACCCTAATCTAAGCCTAAAAAAGATCTAATAGATCACATGTTTGTGGGAGAGAAATATTTGCTGTGAACAGATTGACAAATTTTTACTTTTTTATAGAACAGAAGGATAAAACATTTCTGATTGTAGGGCCCCTGAGAATATCTATTTTTGTTCACTGAGAAAAATCAATAACACTTTTTTGGAAGGATTGAGACATAGAATAACATCTTTATTTTTTTGTACAACAGTGTTGTTATACCATGAAAACATGCCAAAAAGTCTTGGGGAGAGAGGCAGAATCTATTAAGAAAATCATTCATTTCTCTTTATTATTGGCATAACTTCCATAGCAAAAGATGCAAAATTGTCAAATTATTTTATTTTCCTCACAAATTTACTTGAAGTTGGGTCATACCCAAATAACCTGGTAATCTCCCACCTGTAGAGCATTAATATAGTGTATAGAACAGCAGATTTATGACTTGTTCCAAAGACAAGCATGAAACTATATCTTTTCCTTTTACTGAGAGGGCCTCTGCATGAGATGAACTAATACATTACTGTAGCCTAACATACTTGTTAGCTATTTTCCCTTCCTGAATTAAAAAATTGAATTATGTACACTCAGTCTAGTTACTGAACCTGTAAAGTTTATTAAAGTTTATCGACCATGTGTATACACTTCAGGATTTAGGTTCAATTGCTTCTTTCAAGCTGGAACATTGAATTAAGATGCAGTGCCTTGCTGTGGCTCTCATGGACTCCAACTGAGCTACAGGTAGCAAAAGTCTCCTTCAATTAGACATAATCATCACTCACAGTCAATAATTGTGCTAAAGGCTGCTTTCAAATCTGTGAGGGATTCGCATTTAATGTACTGATTCAGCTTGTCTGAGCCAAATTCACTGTGTACTGAAACCAAAGCAATTTAGTTCTTGCCTACGGCCCTTTTGGCAGTTCATCTAGTACTGAGCACTGTAAGGACTGTGAGATACAATTTAATCTGAGACATCTGTGCACAGACAGGACCTTTTCCGTAACAGAGAAAGACTAAGTAATGGCTAAGCTGTAGTTTTATGTGAAGAACCAAGTCTTATCTCTCCTCTGAAAAATAAAGCATTTAAGATATAGTAGAAAGCCAAATGAAAAACGAAAAGAAAAAAAAAAGGAATAAAAAATCCTTGGATTTATGAAATGCACACTGAGTCTACTAACAGCTTTCCTTGCTCCTAACCACATAAAGCACTTGAGCTGTGATCCTTGGATTAACCATTTAAAGATATTATACTTATCATCAGCTGCAGCTGACTGGAAAGATCTTTATTAAATATGAAAGAAAGGCTCACTCCTTGTGATTTTTGTAAAAATATCAAAATTTTCATTGTACATATTTTTTATTTTTGGCTTATGATATATTGGGGAAAGTGCTGTAATATTTATCTCTTGTGTCATCCTGCTGTTAGAGGCTTGATATTTCTAGGAAAGTCTTAAACCTCCTGTACTATACATGATATTGTATAGGAAATTTTAATGATAGTGAACCAAGTGCTGATAGTGTCTGCCAAATTTTGCTGACTTAAATCAGGTTATCACCCTGAGTTTGCACTCAACTATTGTGTGATCTCATTATTTTTCTTCAATAATGAAAAAAACTCTTTATGATGAAAGAGCCATTCGTGGTATTTCTTCAAAACCAGTATCAAAACACTTTTGTTTATATGAAAACAAGTCAGGAAAGGTGAAGACAGCTCTGTGGTGTTCACTAGCCACTGCCTTGTTGAAGCCCTGCTTTTATGGAGCAGGAATCAACAGTCCTCCTTGGTCAATAGTTGTTTGGCAAAAACATGGCTAAAAAGGTAAAGACCTATCCCAGAAAATAGTGGAAGCATAAAGTATAAAAGCTTGGCCTGTCAAATCTAATTATGATAGAGACTCTGAATTATTAGAGTGGCTGCAAAACAAATCTGTAATTTCTTTAAGTGAGGTTATGTCCATCAGACCTTCAAATCTGTTACAAAACATTATCTGAGATTTGCATTTTTGGTCAAGATATGATGCTTTCAGTGGAATCAGAATTTTCTTTGTTGATTTCCTGCAACAAACAGAGCAGTCCATTGGCTTCTTTGCATGTTTTTTGGTATATCTAATGAGTTATGAGTTATACAGTGTGGGGACTACCGTACCTGGGCACCTAACACAGACCTCTGAATATAGTAAACTGTAAGCATCCTGTAACATCTGGGATTATATCTGTATGTCTACCAACACAATCCATTAAATTTGGGAAAATGTTCATCATAGGTAGTGCCACACATAAATAATAGAACGTAAACCCAGAATATCTCTATTAAAGGTTTCAGCTACCAACCTTCAGAATTATAATTGTTTTCCCCTTGCCTCTATCTGGCTCTGAGTTTTGCACTGCTGGCAGCTTGGATGCTGAGTAGAAGGGGAGATCATTCTGCCATTCTGCAGTTGACTTCTGCCTTGAGGAGCAAGTCCTGAAAGACACAGCATGTGTGGCTGAGGATAGACATTTTACATGTCCTCCTTATCAGAGGAGTTTTGTGCACTTAACAGAAAGAAGAAAACCCACATTCCACAGCTACATAAAATGGTGTTTATGTTCCTTTCTTGGGTCTGAACTTTAGTACCTTGTGGCAGGTAGTGACTTTTTGTTCTTTATACTAGCTGATGGTCATATAATGGATACCTTATTCATGGCTAGACCTGCTACATATTAAATACATATATTGTTCTTGCTACTTGTTTTGATTACATTACAAATTTCCTACAAGGAGAATATGAAAGAATAAAAAAGCTTACTTGTTTCCCCTCGTTCAGTGAAGGCTGAAAAAATTATATTTCTCTCTGTATTTTCATTGTCCTTGTTTATTCATCAGGACAGAAATAAATCAGGAATAATCTCTCAGAAAAGAGATTTTCAAGCTAAACAATGAACAGTATTAGCTCATGAATAAATTGCTCTAAGAAAATGCAGGTTGGAATTATAAGAAAGACCATTAAGAGTGAGCAGTTCTAAGTCAGCCTTTAAAATGGTATGAGAAAAAAACACTAAATGCGAGTTTGGAATAATCTTAAATGGACATTTGAAAGATGACATAAATGCACAACACAAAGTCTCACCTTATACTACAGAAAGACAGTTTTTCACTCAGAAGATCCATTCCAATCCTGTGTTCCCAGAAGTAAGTGCTGCCTTGCAAAGGTGAAGTTCCAGCAGAAGATTATTTACACCCAGTAAATTAATATTACCTAGGGGCTTCTGACTTCCTAATTTTTGTTGTAGAGCTCTTTAACATCTCTTTGCAAAGGACACAGTGACTGGTTGAAAAGTATTGCATGCAAAAGATGTTTCAATGTCCATTATTAACTTCATTTTTCTTAATATGCATTTTATTAATGTAGCTGTAATGTATAACCTTTAGGTGATTCATAGGTCAGTTAGTGACCAGGTGGACAAATTGAGCCCTTGAGGTAAAAGTAGTACTTTTTAATGTTTCAGCCAGCTGGAGGTTATAAACAGTACATGCTAATGAAACATTTGTTAAAAAAGAGGTTCCTCTTGCACAGCAACATTCTCTTTCTTTTTATTTGCAATATTAACTTGTAATTCTATATTAAAGTAAAAAAAACCCCAAATATATCAACAAATGTTGTCAGTAGTATCTGCCATATCAGACAAGCTTCTGAACATATGAAATTTCCTGTTGCAGTCATCTTGTATAGTCTCATTTTTGACATCTTATATTTTTTTCATTTCTAGAATTGTATTATATTTGGAGTCTGTTATTATGACTGCTATAACTTTTAACAGGTAGGTTTTACATGGCTTGGCTTGGAATTGGATGACAACAATAGACAAGACGCAGTCCACATTCACCTCCATGTTTCTGAATGATGAAAAAGTTTCAGTACAAAAAGGAAATCTCAGATTCAATTCAGCAAATTTTTGAGGTCAGTCATTCCATTTTCAAATGTGAAAATTATAAATTATTCTATACCATTGTAAAAAAGAAAGGCTAAAAGTGGGAAAATTCTAAGGGAAAACATTAATTGAACAGTTTATTCAGATAATTACATATTTGTAGAGTAATAAGTTCAATAAATGGTATTATACCCATAATAAACTTAGTCAAATACAGAGAAGAAAAGTAATTGAATAATTTATTCAGTGAAAGATGACAAAATTCACTGAATAATGTATTCACTGAAGAGTACTTAGCTCTAATTTTTTCTTAAAATATGTAGAGAAATATTTTGATATGTTAAGGTTTGGCTTTTATCCTATTTCCCCCAAAATTCAACACAATTCTGAGTTTAAAAAACCTTAAGTAATAATGATAAGAAATCTTTCAAAGCTTTGGCTTTTCTTTTTCATATGTTCTCCAGAATTTTTAGTGATGTTTAGTTGCCAAAAATGTCTGTAATCCTTCAGAATCCATCCTCAACTTTATGAAATGTTACATAATAATTTTCTTATTAAAACCACAGTCCTGACATACATTGTTTCTAATAACAAATAAACAAAAAATGTCTTCTTACATACCTATTAAGACAAATCTCCATATCTGTTCATGCTGACGGTGCACAAACAATCCTTGTGTTATTTCAAATGCAAAGGCAAATTCAAGTATAAATTTCAGTGTGGTCAAAGAAACCCACTGGGTGATAAATGTTAATCTTCCCCATGGTCCCAAACTGTTCTCATCTCCAGCAAGAGAAAATGCAATGTCAGGCAGACACTTAGAGCTTAAGAAAGGAAAGATGGGCAGGGCATGCCATGGGTCAATAATGGATGCTATTATCAGACAAGTGGGTCACAAACATTCGCTTGAAGATATTAAACTAATTCTACATGAGAAGTGACTAGTTCACTGATAATTAGCTGCATTTTTATGATGCATATAATTTCTGTGATGCCACAACATCTGTGCTAACACTATCAAAAAGATGAAAAAGATGAAAGTAGCTAACCTTCAGGTTAACTCTAATTGGAATACCCTTAAATTAGGGGAAATGACATCTAACTTTATTGTGCAGTAACACCCTTATCTTTTTGGTCAGCTCCTACTAATTTGTTTGTGTACTGTAAGTATCAGTCATTTTTTAATTCTCTTGTGTGTTGCATGCTGTACCCTTTAGCTTTTGAATGAAATTTAATATCCAGACTTTACATTCTTAATGAAAAAAAATTATTTTAATTGCCCACTGTTTTATCTATGTCTGACTTTTCTGCACTGGCATCTCCAGACAGGAACCCCAGACCTCTCTGCTTTGTATTTAATAATTCCCCATGCATATTTTATCTATTTCCATAGCAGCTAAAGATACAAGTTTTTCGGGACTTCAGTAGCAAAGATAGGCCAAATGAAATGGAGAAAAATGAAATAAGTTGACTGGTTTCTAGACAAGAGGAAAAGATCAATTCTGAAACAAGTTTCTTTATCCAGTGATGCAGCAATAAGCAGTGGAGAGAGAGTGATGTATTGTGTTGTCTGCTCACACTTCTCAGGTGAAATCACTGGTGAATCTTACTAGGATTTGTTTTGGCATGATCAATTCTTAAAACGAATAAATCCCACCCAGGAGTGGGATTCATCTCAGCTAACTTTCATTGTCTGTAGGTTAGAAGTCTATTTGGTTTAATTTGGTCTAAGGTTTCATTTTCACCAATTAAAAGACACAGAAAAGGATCCCAGACAACTAGATTAGACTTAATGTTCAGCTCTCTATTCCTTGTTCTAAAATTATAGGAATTCAACCTGAAGTTCTAACTGCTGAACATCCATTCATTGCACAAAACTCTACTGTACTCCATAATTGGCACTGCTGGATAACTTTCCTGTTACAAGAGACATCTGGGGAAGGTAAGACAAGACAATCCTGTTATTGTTTAGGCTAACAAAATGAGTGCTCTACTGCACAAAACAAATTTTAACCAAGGATAGCAAAAAGGTCCAGGTAACTAATGCTTTCTTTGACTCAGTCTTCAAAAGAAAGACCAGCTGTCCTCATGGCAGCCAGCCACCTGAGCTGGTAGGCAGGGACAGGGAACAGACTAGAGCCCCTCCAATACATTGAATTCTCACTTCAGAGACAATGAGGTGCTGAAGCATGCCCAGAGAAGGGCAATGAAGCTGGTGATGGTTCTGGAGAGTAAATCATAGGAGGCACATCTGAGTGAGCTGGGGTTGTTTAATCTGAAGAAGAGGAGGTTCAGGGGAGGCCTTATCACTCTCTACAACTCTCTGAAAGGAGGTTGTAGTAAGGTGGGGTTTGGCTTCTTCTCCCACACAGCTAGCAGCAGGACAAGAACAAATAGCTTCTGCACCAGGAGAGGTTCGGGTAGAATCAGAAAGAATTTTTTCACTGAAAAGGTTATTAAGCATTGAAAAGCCCAAGAAACTGGTGGAGCCACCATCCCAGGAAGTGTCCAAGAAAGGACTGGATGGGGCACTTAGTGCTATGGTTTACTCAACGTGGTGTTGTTCAGTCAGAGGATAGAGTTGATGATCTGGGAGGTCTTTTCCAATCTTAATGATTCTATGATTCTATGAAATGGGGAATAAGGTGCCCTATGCTGTCTCCTGTGATATACAAAATATTTTTGTTTCACAATCATAATCTGCCACCTTTTTTCTAGCATGACATAGCTTCTCAAAATGTTGAAATTATTCCATATGTAAGTAAAAGTAAATGTTGAAATTCCTCATATTACACAAGGTGAATTACATTTTCAGCTCATTCCATTATTAACATGTTGCTGGAGGGAATATAAATATTTTCCATGTAAATATATAAAAATCTCTCCCATTTCCTTTATGAAAGTCACAGAAAGATTAGCAAGTAGCTAGTTTAGGTCATCTGGAAGACTCAGTGGGAATAGGAGTCTGTGTTATTCAGGTGAGGTCTGATGGGCACGTGATGCTGCCTGTTATGAAAAATAGTCATGTCATGACACAACACCACTGATATATCAGAGTTGTCATTTCAATTCACATTTCCTGAATATGTAAAGTGCAACTGTTTAGTAATTTAATATTATTCTGTTGTTTTGTCCTCCTGGGACAAAAGAAAGAAATCATTAACTTAGAGGGTTTGTATATAGTTTTCTCTGTATGAAACATTATTCTTTCGTGAATATTTATGTAAATAGACTCATATATATATATATATATATATATATATATATGCTTACATAAGAGTTGTTCTGAATATATATACGTATGTATGTATAAATGTGTGTATACATATATAAACATAAATTATTCTGAATTAAAAGCACACAGGGAAACTGCCCTTTAGAAAATTAAAATCAGTGTTTTCACATGTTGATTCATTGAATGCTAGTTTTGTAATTACAGGCCCAAATTCCATTTTGTTAGAGGAAAAAAAACCCCAAGCAAACATCTAAGTTGAACTTTGCATTGCTAAGCCTAGACTTGGCCAAAACTGAGGTTTATATTTTTAATTTTAAATACATCTGTGACTATGTAACATTTTTTTGCTATGGTTTTGGAAATCTAACAGGGTATCTGCCAATCACTTGACAAATTCCATTCTGTCATTCTCACAAAAAAAAAAAAA
>VWZP01008963.1:852082-884715 GCA_013396995.1 Dicaeum eximium | reverse complement strand
CTTTTCCAATCTTAATGATTCTATGATTCTATGAAATGGAGAATAAGGTGCCCTATGCTGTCTCCTGTGATATACAAAATATTTTTGTTTCACAATCATAATCTGCCACCTTTTTTCTAGCATGACATAGCTTCTCAAAATGTTGAAATTATTCCATATGTAAGTAAAAGTAAATGTTGAAATTCCTCATATTACACAAGGTGAATTACATTTTCAGCTCATTCCATTATTAACATGTTGCTGGAGGGAATATAAATATTTTCCATGTAAATATATAAAAATCTCTCCCATTTCCTTTATGAAAGTCACAGAAAGATTAGCAAGTAGCTAGTTTAGGTCATCTGGAAGACTCAGTGGGAATAGGAGTCTGTGTTATTCAGGTGAGGTCTGATGGGCACGTGATGCTGCCTGTTATGAAAAATAGTCATGCCATGACACAACACCACTGATATATCAGAGTTGTCATTTCAATTCACATTTCCTGAATATGTAAAGTGCAACTGTTTAGTAATTTAATATTATTCTGTTGTTTTGTCCTCCTGGGACAAAAGAAAGAAATCATTAACTTAGAGGGTTTGTATATAGTTTTCCCTGTATGAAACATTATTCTTTCGTGAATATTTATGTAAATAGACTCANCATTTTTTTTGCTATGGTTTTGGAAATCTAACAGGGTATCTGCCAATCACTTGACAAATTCCATTCTGTCATTCTCACAAAAAAAAAAAAATTGAATAGAGGTCATCCTGAGAATGGTAACTGCTTATGCATGTGTTTTAACATGTGATATAAACTATGATCCTCTGTGTTCAAAGCCCAACAATATTTGTCTAATCTGATGCTGTTCTTCCCAAAAGGAGTGTGTTGTAACACCTCATAGATGCAGAAGAGATAAGATTTAAAAGACACAAAGGATTATAGTTACACCTATACCATAGTTCACTGACTCCTCAGATTACATCATATTGCAAGAAAAGGTCATCAGAACCTGGCATGCATCCTGATGTGGGGAAACATTGCTGACTTTATTTCACATCTAAAAATGTGAAGCACTTAATATTAAGCAATGAAAGGGACACCATTCCTAGTATATACATTCAGTTTATGTAAGCTAATAAATAAATACATACTGGGGCCTGGTCTTCAATTTCAAAAATGAATGAAAGATTAATTCATAAATAAATATCCCCGTATTTTCTATTTAAAAGGTAAAGGTGTGTTAAATGCGTCCATTCAGTTGAGCTTATCAGCATGTATGGTCATAGAAATGTTCAAAGTTTTCATGAAACATAATTGCTATGCAGTAGAAACAATTTTCTGGCACATCTACCTGCAATACTACCTTTGAAATAAAATATATTGGAAGCGAAGTATTATGAATAAATGGTATCACTTGCTGAATTGTCAATGCTTGCCCTTTATAAATCATGATGTTACTAAATCTGTCATAAGGCAGAGAATACAAGTCTGTACTGTATCACTAGCTCAGCAATGAGACATCATTGTTACTAACCATGCCTATTGTTTCCCAAGCATGAGATTCTACAACTTTAATAAGATTTGGTTGTTTAACCATTAACTAAGTATATTTAAAAATAAATTGTTGAAATAATTGTGGGCCTTTGCTATGTAGCATGACTAATTTCTGATCTGCATTAGAACCACTTCCTCTTGTTCTGATTAAAATATTTTATTTCTAGCAGTGATTCTTACATAAATTCTGAAATTATTTATTATAGTGGATAAGAAAGCAAGGCACTGAAATTTTACCAAAGAGTTTTGACTGACATTGATAAATACATAAAGATAATAAATGTTGGACTGAATTTACCAAAATGGTCACTGTTATTAGCCATTGGTCTTGCTTAATTTTTTTTTTCTGAAAATTAGGTGTTCTTGTGATATTATCAAGTTTTGTAAGCATAGCATGGGTACAATATGCATTTTTGTTATGTGAACCATAATGCTACTCAGTAATTTAGACTATTTGCAGAGTAGGACTTATGTACAGATAATCATTTATACAGTATGTATATCTTTATGACACATCTTGATGGTAGCTGTTGCTTGTGAAGCATCCTGATGTGCCTTGCATCTTCCATGCAGGTATTTGCAAAGGTTCCACTGAAAAACAATTAATTCAGTTGTAAAACAGAGTATATTACATATTTTAGGTTTTTTATGAAAATACTTAATCAACACATAGTATGAACGTAAATAATGTGTTAATGTAAATCATGCCTACTTTGCTATCAATCTATGCCTAAATTAGTTTCATCATCTTGTCTTTAATAAAATCATGACTGATTAACTTTGCTTATCAAATTTTACCTCGATGTTTGATCATGCAATCCCTCTAAAGTTTGAATAGTTCCTTAAAACATGTAGCTTCACTGCAGAATTTGTATATAATTAGTTTATTTAAAGTGCGAGAAGTTCGTCGTCTTTATAACTGGAGCTTCAGTGAAAAGTAGTGTTGATATTTTTGATCTGTATGAAAAAATAGTTTGAGACAGACATACTTCTGATTCTGAGCTTTCCTCCCTGTCCCTTAGTGTCTCTTGCAAAGCCAGAAGCTAGACTAGCTTGAGGTGACACTGGGAATACAGATGATATATCGTGCTTGCCTAGGGTACCACTATTTGTATTCCCTAACACAGCTGGAAATGTCTTGCTTGTCAGTCGAGTTCTTAAAACATTCTTTTCTGATTTCTCAGCATCTGAGTTAAGCTTGATGATAGTAATATTAAAGATCCAGAAATAGACTAAATTCCTTGTGAATGAAGACATAATCAGAATTAAGAAACATGTCTGATAGAAAAAAAAAAGAAACTCACTATCACACCTGATTAATAAATCAACTATATTGTCTTATTGGTTCAGTTATTCTTTGGCTTTGTGTTTTTTATTTTCCTGGTAGAACTGGCTTTAGAGAGTCTATCCACATGATAAACTAGCAGGATAATAAAGAAGGATGAGAAAAAAAACCCACTACATTATTTACCTGTTGTGTAAAATTTAAGAGACAAAAATTTTCTAATTCTTATACCTGTCAGTACTTAGAAAGTATAATATACCAATAATTGTCACAGCAGTGGTATCTCAAGAAGTCGAAAGGTTATTGCTTTTGCTTACAGTTAATATACCTGGTATTTATGCCACACATTGCAGCTGCTTGAATTTGAATCTCCAAAGTACTCTGGCCTAGATAATAGCAATTTTATATGTATTTATTGCAATATAAATGAGTACTTTCTTGGTGTTCTGTAAGAGGATCAAAACTTCATGTGCAAACCATTATTAATACTCTTACTTTTCTTTCTTATACTAATCCAGATCACAGCTATAAGAATATGATTTGAATATGATTACAACTATAAGATTTTCTTTCAGATATTTCATCTTGTAGATATAGGCTTATTGTGAAATATGTTGAGAGCCTTAACTGGCAAATCAAGACATTTCACTGTGTACATCCAATTATTCATGTTTAGCATCTGATTAAATCTCTGTGACAGGCTTTATCCAATGTGTTGAATGATGTTCTTTTGAATTTTATTATATTGTCCTACTGTCACACAGTATAGCTTCATACATAGCTGATGTAGCCATGACATTTATTTTGGCTTCCTATGATTATTTTAAAATTACCAAAAACATGTTTAGTCCAAAGTTTGGGCAGACTGGGCAATATCAGATAGCTATATCTGAATTTGGAATTTCAGGAATGAACATGAACATGTATTAGCATATATGAAATATAACAACAACAACAACAATAATGATAATAATCAGCTGAAGAAGTTCAAATATAATTTCCTTCAGACCTCCTTTTCATGATTAAATGACCAGTAAACATAGGATCAATCATATATATCATAATTCTAGTAGTCCAATAAATGAGTTAGTATCATATACTTCCTACCTTGTGATGACCTTGAGAAAACACTAGCAGAAAAATGCCATAATATCTTCTTTTTTTTGTAGTACATATTGTAATTTCTAACATTTCAGTAATGTCATCCCTCTATAAGATGATCCCTAGAATTTATTTACTCTGTGTATCTAGTCTATTTTTTATTGAGCTCATAAAACAAACAAACAAAAAAACTATGAAGTCTAGCTATCATCAATTTAGGAAGGGATATGACTTCATGCTGGGATTCATTCGACATAATAACAGGCCTTTTATTAAAGGAACATCCTGGAACACTAAGTAAACTGCAATGTACAAAAATGCCACAAGGTAAAGAATTCTCTGAAGGTTCCTCTGCAAGCAATTGAGTTGTGGAACTGGCTATCTTTATCCTTGAGACAACATTTATTGCTTTTTGAAACCCTCCAGGAATTGTCACTGGATGTTCACTAGGTATTCCTAACTTGTAAACATGGTCACTCTCCTCTGAAAGATTTTGTTTTCTTGCAAAAACCCAAATAGGTTGAATATACCCAAGCTTGATCAAATGTCTATGTGAAAATACAGTTTGTACTAGTCTGTGCACAAAATAATATATCCAGGTACCTTAATTACATAGTAGGGGGGAAGGGATCTGGAAAGTTGAAGGCAAAAGGATTCTTGCCTTAAATGCATTTAGCTATTTTAGTGTATAAAATACAACCCTTCTCTCTTTTTGTAATATTTTGCAAAAGATTACAAAAATTTTTTGAGTTAGTCCTAATTTGCATAAGACATTACAACCACTCAGTTTCAGCATCTGTTCTTGGTAAGGATTTACAAGCTGATTCTTTTGCTTTTCTTGTGGGGAGTTTTTTTATAACCATGTAATATTCATACTTTAATTACCAAAGGAATGTAAAGCTTTTGGTTGAATGAACAAGAATCTTAATCATAGAAGTATAGAATCACAGAATAGTTTGTGTTGAAAGAGACCTTAAAGATCATCTAGTACCAACCTCTCTGCCATGGACGGGGACACTTTCCACTAGACCAGGCTCAAAACCCCATCCAACCCAGCCTTGAATATTTTCAGAGAGAGGACACCCACAACTTCTCTGGCCAACCTGTTCCTGTGCCTCGCTACCCTCACAGTAAAGAATTTATTTCTAATTTCTAATCTAAACCTACTCTCTTTCAGTTTGAAACCATTCCCACTTGTCCTGTCATACTTTATACCCTGGCAAAAAGTCTCTCTCCATCTTTCTTGTAGATTCCCTTTAGGTACTGAAAGGACAATTAGGTCACCCCAAAGCCTTGTCTTTTCCAGGCTAAATGACCTCAATTATCTTAGCCTTTCTTCCTAGGAGAGGTGCTCCATCCCTCTCATGATCTTGGTGGCCTCCTCCAGATTTAGTCCAACAGCTCAGTGTCCTTCCTGTGTTTGGATCCCGGAGCTGGATGCAGTATTCCAGGTAGGGTCTGACCAAACAGGAGGAGAAGGGGAGAATCACCTCCCTCAACCTGCTGGCCATGCTGCTTTGGATACAACCCAGATACAGTTGGCTTTATGGTCTGCAAGTGTGCATTGACAGCTCATGTCCAGCCTCTGATCCACCAGCACCCTCAAATCCTTCTCAGGGCAGCCTTACCTTTAAGGGCATCTCTTGATCTTTTCATCCCCCAGCCTCTGTTGATACTAAAGGTTGCCCCAATCTAGGTACAGCACCTTGCACTTGCTCTTGTTAAAACATCAAGAGATTCTCATGGGCCCACTTCTCAAGCTTGTCCAGGTTCCTCTGGATAGTATCCTGTCCTCCAGGATATGTCGGCTGCACTACTCAGTTCAGTGTCATCTGCAAATTTGCTGAAGGTACCCTGGATCCCTTTATCTATGTCATTAATGAGGATATGAAATAACACCTGTCCCAATATGAAGGACACCACTTCTCACTGATATCCACTGGGTGTTGATCACTACCTTCTAGATGCAACTGTGAAACAAATTCCTTGTCCATCTCACAGTCCATCCATTGAATCCATTTCTCTCCAATTTAGAGAGAAGCAAGTTGTGAGGGACCATGTCAAATGCTTTGCAGCAGTCCAGATGAATGACCTCTGTAGCTCTTTCCGTGTTCACTGATGTATTCAGTCCATCACAGAAGTCTACCAGGTTGGTCAGGCAGGACTTGTCCTTGGTCAAGCTGTGCTGGCTGCCTCCAATTACCTCCCTGTCCTCTATGTGCCTCAGTATAGCTTCTAAGGGTCTGTTCTGTGATCTTCCTGGGCACAGAGGTAAGGCTGACACGTTGGTAGCTCCCAGGTCCTACTTTCCACCTTTTTTAAAGGTAGGCCAAACCTTTCCCTTCTTCCAGTCACCTGGGACTTCACCTGATTATGATGACTTTAGAAGATACAACTTATTACATATGAGGATTATCAGATCCTACTTCAGAATGGAAGTCATGATTAAACCATTCCATGAAAGGCAAGGATTAACTCTATTTAACCATATCTGTTGTTTTCATACATAGAACCTCATCAAAGACTACATGAAAACAATAAAATGCAGCATTTTTTCTTTTTTTTTAATGAGTGTTCTTAATTTATCAAAAAGAAGCAAAGTCTCTGTTGAAGGTATTGTCTATAATCAATGCTCAAGGTCCTTTCTTGCTTCCAAAAAGCTACAAAGAGTTCCCAAAACTGAAACATATACTTGCCTTTGTTGAAGGGTTGTGGCATTGAAAGTTGATAATGAAACAAGAATAAAGTAAAAGAGGAAATAAAGAACTTTCTGACTCGTAGATTTCAGTCTTTTCTGATGGAGATATTAAACTCAGATATAAAACTCCAAACCTTTTGAATTCCAATTTGGAAAGCTGTTCATTTTTTAATTCATCCTCCACTATTGGAAGATTGTTTCAGAATCTGATTTCTTTTAAAACTATAAATCTAATTTCTCACACACAAAGAAAAGGCTTCATTTAAAGTCCAGTTTACCTCAACACTGTCTTTTAATTTAAGTAACTTTCTTCCCTTTTTATTCTTTCTATGCTTCTAGGTAACACTCATACCAGCTAACTCTTTCATTAGTTTAAAAAGCTTAGGAAAGTAAGTTTTACTTTACTCTAAAAGATTTCCAATCGCCCTACCAGACTTCTGGAGCAGTTGCTGTTTAAGCTTCTATATGATGGGCAGTACTATTAACCTTTTTAGACTTCCAAAAATTGTGGGTTAACTTCTCCAAATACAGTCTTATCAGCTTTAATGCAGTACTTTTAGATACAGTTAGTCAATATTATGTTTCTCGCACTGGTAGTTTAGGATTTTCTGTTTTTCTGACTCATCTACTTGCTATTTAATCAAAGTGCTGGCTCTATTTCCCAGTGAAAAGAATAGCCTTTTCACTGATTTTGTGAAATTTATATGTTCACATGTACATTGATGCTATATGTTTTCCTTTCTCTCTGTCCGTTGATTCCCACATCTTTGTGGGAAAGTAGAATTCTCTAAGCCCAGAAGAAGAGACACCATTTGACTAATTCTTATTTTTCATTCTATTTCTTTTTTAAATTATTCTGATGAGTCACAGAAAGCCTGTTACTAAGAAAAACATGTACATATCCATGGATGTTTTGTATTATCATCTCTATTACTGTTCTGTTTTCTTGTTTTATTGCTGTTTCCAGCAAATTGTTCTTATCTTAACCCATAATCTCTGCCATTTGTGCCTTCCACTGGAAGGACAGGAAGGGGAGTGGTGGATGGTCTTTTTAGCAGGAGTACTAAATTGGGGAATACCATTCCTAAATCATGACAGAACACTGCTAAAGCACTTTCTTTTCCTTAGTTTAATAATTGTTGCTGCACTGCAGTGAAAATTTTCTGGTGACACAGCCAAAAACTGACCAGCAGTTTCTTTCACACTGACTGTTTTCAGGATGCTTTTCAGGTTCATGTGCAGAGTCTTTTGTGATTTTTGGTGTGTGGGTGTTTTTGTTACGTATCTGTCAGTTCTTTTAAATGAGAAGTTCACTATTTATGTGGACCTGCCTATTCTTCATAACCTCAGTTCTCTCCCTTGCATCCTGCTTCTCATCGGTAGATTGATTTCCCTTCCCTTGTCCCTGTGACTACTGTTTTCCAGTACAAACAAAGAATACAAACTCGCTTCCAGCACCAGCCCTAGGTAATTCAAGCTTTCCCCTTCTGTGCATAAGAAGTGAGTAGGTTTTTTTCACTGCCATTTTATCTTTCACCTTCAATCTCTTCTTCCCCTCTTCAGTGCAGCACACTAGCTTTTCTATTCTACATTTACTTTTACTTTTCTACTAGGCTTCTTCATAAAATCATAGAAATGCTGGTTAGAAGGGAGCTCTGGAAATCACCTAGTCCCACAGAAGGAATGAATACTGCCAGCGCTAGATCAGGTCACCAAGTTTCCAGCCAAGTTTTGTGAACTTTCAAGGATGGAGATTCTACTATACCTTTGGGTACCATTATGCTGATCATTCTGTTTTAGTTTTCCTCTACTGTCTTAGTGGAGAATATTTTCTCTAATATCTAGTCTGAATATCCCAAACCATGACATGTGATCATTTCTCCCTGTAATATTGTTTGTCACTGCTGAAAAGCACCTGGCTCCATTATGCTCAGAACTGTCCTTCATCCAGGTGTAGGCTGCTCACAGATTCCCACCCTTAGACTCCTGTATTCTGTATTAAGCCTTACTCAGTATCTCCTTTTAGGCTGTACCACAGACTTATTAATGCTTCTAATTGTCTTGATACCCTGCTACTGGGCCCTTGTGAATTTTTCAACACCTCTTTTGCACTAGGCTGGCCAAAACTAAACAGGTGTGGCATATACCACCTGTGAAGAGAGTGCACTGTTAACTCCAGTTCTGTTTGATATCCATTGTAACCTCATGGCCTTCCATCTGGGCTGATATTAAGTTTGCTGGTTCTAAAATGGTGCCTACTTGGTGCAGGTGCAGAACTTTGCGTATGTCCTCACTGAACTTGAGGAGGTTTCTGTTGTCCTAAACTTCAAATATCGCAGAATCACTCTGGACTAAAGTTCTATGGCTAATTTCCATCCTTGTCTCCAGTTTAGTATCTGCAAGTTTGCTTTCATCATACTGTTGTTTTAGTCAACCAGCTGAACAAGATCAGTCCAGTATAGCTCATTGCTTGCTAGTTAGATATTGAGCCATTGATTATTGTCGTTTGAGCCATGAAGTCTGGCCAGTTTTTAACTAGTCTCTTTTCAGACTTCTTTCATCTTGGCATTGTGGTATGCTCCCCAAAAGCAATGCTCTTTTAAAGCAAAGGTCAGAACCTATATGAGGTTTCTCATGAGTTCTTACGACAATGATTTGTTGGCTAGCCCAGAGCAAAATGAAGTCCCATGTCAGCACTTTGAGGTAGCCCTCTTCACCATGAAAAAAAAAAAAAAGCAAATGGGAAAAAAGAAAATGCTGTGCCAGTTACCATACAGCTCTTAATTTTTCTGCCAAGAGGATCACAACCATACAAAAGCAAATGTTTTGCTCTAATACTTTTGTGATGGGAAGCTGCTGAATATTTGCATGTTCCATTGGGTATCAATGCAGCCTGGAATATGGAAAATAAAAAACTCCCATCAAAGTATTGCTTCTGATGAATTCTTACAGTTAGAAAAGCCCAACATATTCGTAAGTCAAAACCAAATTACATACCAGACAAGTGAAATAATTTCTAAACATTTGTCTTTTCAATATTGTTTTCTCCCTCCCTCTCTGGCTCAACCACGCACTCCAGTGCACAGACACTCGCAGATGTCTGAGCCAACCTGCCAGCTGTAGCTTGGGAAGGAGTTCTGCATCAGGATGCTTTCATCTGCCCCACCCTACCCACAAGGACAGCTGTAGACAAATTAAAATATCTGGCAAACAAGTTTGGATTTCAATGCACTGACTTCTGAAGCTAAATGCATCGTGAGAAGAGTTTGTGCCTTCTGCTTAGAGATGCAAGTCCTTACATTTTCATCAGCCAAGCAATCAAAAAGCTCAGAAGACAAAGCACTTATTCTTACCAGCAAGCATTAAAGTTGGGTTTGACAATAATGTTTTAAAATCCATTTTAGAGTGTCTTTTAGCTCATGGCAGCTATCTTGCTGCAGTTTTCAAAGTGCAACCCCTACCAGACTGTTCTCTCCAGGCAGAGTTTTTCTCAGAACTGGCCTTACAGGTACAATCTATCCCTGGTAGATTTCAAAATCTCAGATATTTTTGCATCTATTTACTTAAAACACATTTAAGTTTACATTAAAATGACAATTATAAGATCTCAAAGGTTAATTTAAAAACTCTGACCATTGTGTAATTAACTGACTCTAAAATACAATTGCTGTGCTTGTCTGGTACTTCTGTGTTTTGAAATTTCTGGGATGACATGAAGTCTCTGAATCACAATAACACATTACTTAGCACTGTTGTTCACCCTAATTGCTCTGCTATTGGAATTCACAAAAAAAATAAAAGCAAGATGTTTCCATATACTCAGAACATATTCACGGTGGTTTAAGAGAGGCTATTTGACATTTAAATCTCATTTGATTTTGCATTTAAGATATCTTGGTTCAGTTGCTTTCTGTATAAGTGTGATGGGAGCCAGATTGTCTGGTGAGAGCATTTCCTGAAAGTCTACATTGTGCTGGGAGCATGGGATTCCCCTATAGCCAGCTTCTCATGGTCTGTACTGAATTGACAACATTTTGTGACTGTCTGTGTTTCAGTTTAATTTTGGAAGATGCCTTTCTCCTTTTGCCCCCCTACCTTCCACATTATTATTTATGTGCTGTATGTCCATTTGTTTGCACTTATTGCAGTAAATGTCTTTCAGCTTGCCAAATTATATTGTTATTAAATGCTCTTTTTAATTGCATATATGCTTCTTATATTTTGTGCCTGAACTTTTTTGCATGCTATTTGTCCATTCTGAGAGTGTATTAGAAAACTTGTTCAAGTATATATGAGCGAGGGCAGGTAAAAAAAAAATTATTCCAAATATTATTTTATATGCTTTCATATAATTTTTGATGTTTTCCTTGGCTTTTCTATATTTTGGATAGTGACTTTATGCACAGGACAAAGACAAACTATAATATAATTTTTATTTTTTACAGCTTGAATCCACTGAGCACCTCTTTTACTGGAATATTTTTTGGTTTTAAATGCAATCAATAAGCATTGTAACTAAAATATTTCTAATGCAGAAGTGTTATATTTATTTGGATTTTATGGTTGGAATAGCTTTTCCTATTCTGAAATCTTGATCAGATGATGAGAACGAAGTTCTCCTGTGAGATTGTTGCACTTTGTAACAGTGAGATCACAGTGAGAAAACAGTAGTTGCCAGCCACCCAAGCCCATAAGCTTTGAATTTTCTGCTTTATTTCATATGGAAAATCAGGATACAAAGCCTTACACTAATATAATGTAAAGTTTACATATTTCAAGTTTTGGCAGATAAGCATGAAAGTTAAAATTGAAAATGAATCTTGATTTTTTCCCTGCAGCAAAAGTTTAATTGTGTTTATTACTGCGTAATTCTCTTGTAACAATTAGCCCACACATTTTTTCACTCTTCAACAAAGGCCCCAGTTCTTCAAATACTCCTTAACTGCTACTGGATGTTTCCTAGGACTGCACACAGAATGTAAAGTTAACTACATACATAAATTGTTACACGGTTAGATATGAATTAACTTCAATTGGAAAAAATTGGAAACCTAAAGAAACAACGAAAAAAAAGAAGTCATCAGTTTTATACATCTTTACAAAACTTGAGTCTACCTGTGTTAATATTTATGAATGGTTCCAGGAGTAATTTGGTAAATATTTCCATGGTGGTGAATTTCTGTAATCTAACTTTTACCTCAGTGGATTAGTTCTGGTGGCACGTCCCTCAGAATGAGGCAGCACCAGAATTGGAGGGAGATGGTACAGTGTGTGTAGGAAACACACTGATTGTTTAATTCTGGGGTAGTAGCATTTTTTTCCAGTGTCACTTTACAGCAAGCAACCTGCAAAATAGTTAGGTGACTGATTTATGTAAGCAGATATATGGAACAATAAATTCTTATTAGGATATATTTTTAAACAGGGAAAATATCTGTAATTTCCATAACTCTAGTCTTTGAACTTGTATATACCTTTATTCCATTTAGTTTTTTATCTTTACCATGTACTTCAGTTGTGTTTACTTTTAGTGTCCCTTGAAATTCCTGGTAGAAGAGTGAGCATCTACAATACTCAGCCCTGCTATTACTTCCTAACAAAGAAAGTAAAGCATTTAGCATTTGCTCTGGGAAGCACGCTGGAGTTAACACATCCTGATTTATTCGTTTCAGCCATTAGCGGCAAAACAAAATAACGTGGAAATGCTTTTGGTATCCTGTGGTTCCTCAATTTGTCTAGTTTCTGTCTTATGATTTATTTTTCCTAGATTCCATTGTCACCGATCTCAGCGGCACCCTCCCAGATTCTGCAGTGACACTCTGGAGATAGGGAGGGCAGGCACGGCTTCCTCCTGGAGGCAGGAGGTCAGGCAGAGTGCTAGAAGGGCAGCTTGGGGTCACAATAATACAGTAAGAGTACAGGGAGTACAGTTAGGTTAGCATATTGTTCTGGGGCCGAGAGCCTCTTTCAAACTCTGATCCATCTTCATCCTTGTAATTAGGCGATCCGCGCTTTCAAAGAAAGTGTTGCTATGGAACACGTTGGCAAATGAAGGCAAATTTGAGGCCTCCTCATTTAAGTGTTGGGCTCATTGTTCTTGGTGGTGTAATTGGTGATCAAGAAGGCAATAAAACGGCATGGCCATTAAACGGCCTGAGCTGAGATTGAAAGGGGAGCATTTATATGGTGTGTGGAGGCTGTAACTTTCACCCTTACATGAACCACAGCTTACGTAAAGACCTGATGGCATGGCTCTTTTTTCACCTCCGGGAGGCGGGGAGAAAAGAAGGGAGGGAAAAAAAAAATCAAAACTAAATAGAATTAATGAGCCTTCACACATTGTCCTGTTTCTTTTGTAGTGAAAAAGCTGGGCAAAAATTAAGTTGGATAAGAGAGGGTGGCAAAGAAACACCATTAATATCAGGTTGTAAATTCTACAAAACATTAACTTCATTACATGGCAATTACTGTCTGTAATTGGCAGAACGAAAGATTCCACTTTCTCATCAGTTACTAGTTGTATAGGACTCAGCATTTTTTTTCTCTTGGCAAAGGTCACACCACTGCTATAAAGAATACCTTAATGTGAACTAAAAGTATAACAGGTTCTTTTGTAAATAAGCAAGGGTGTAACTATTAATTGCTGCTAAACATCTCACTCTGTTATTTTGTAACAAAACATGGCTCACAACTTAGAATGATAACATTAATGATGCAAAAAGGAAAGCTTTTATTATTTCATGACTCTTGGTCCTACTTTGTGAACAGAAGAAAAACATTAATTAGAAAGGGATGAGACTATAGAGAAACAATAGTTGTTTTTGAAAATAAATGAGAAACAATAGTTGCTTTTGAAAACAGCTATCTCAAGAATTTCTTAAAACTAGTTTTCAAGGGTGTGAATGGCAAGTAATAATATACTGTATGAAGAGGAATTCTACTTTTTTTTTCAGTTTTTGTTATTATTACACCTTTGGATTGACCTTGCTTTTCATTTATCACTTACCTAGTGCATTTATGAAAATATTCCACAAATGCTGTGACCTGAACTGCATCCTACCTCAGATTTATGCATGTAACTTCAGCTGAAGTTCATGTCCTTAAGAAACATGTTCAATGTCTAGTGGATTTTGTTAGTCAGCTGTAGAGGAAAACATTCAATCTAAATCAGTCTTGAAGTTTTCAAAGGAAGTTTTTATTTCAAGAATTACATAACAAAGGACTATTATGAGGGAAGAGATCCATTTTTCACATAGACATGAAAAAAATAAAGTTCCTTTTTTCTTTTTTTCTTTTTTGATCACAAATGAAGCCAAAAAAGTGTCAAAACTTGAGAATTTCTGCTAATGAATTTCAACCTTCACCTTAAAACACCAAGAAATACAGGGTGAGGAACCATGCCTGATTCTATAAAAGAAATATTGAATTATGGGTGGTTTTTTTGGTTTTGTTTTTGTTTTTTTTTTTTAATTAACAGAAAGCATTGAAACACCATAGAGTCAAAATGTTTTCATTTCAGCTTGTTGGATGAAATACATCCCTCCTGCAGTTCACAGTACTGTAAGGCATACTCTGGGCTGTGGTTCAGAGCTGCCGGGTTCCCACTGCTCTCTGCTCTTCAGACTCTCTCTTTCCACTCCAAATGTCATTTCCAACACACCAGACAGGGACCCTCCAAGAAGCTTTGCCTTGGAGGGAGAAGAGATTCTGGACCCTGAGTGGTGGACATAACTTTGAGATGCAGATATTCTATCACAGGCAGATACACTGCTAACATGAAAACAAAATCAGTTCAGTTTGCTCAATACATTGAAATGATAAAAAATTCATATTGTACTAATTCATAATAAATTCTTTCATATCAGCAGAATAATATTTCCTGATTAAATATTCAATATTTGTAAACAAAATTTTTACACTGAAAGTCGCTTAACAATCACTTTCCAAGTTCTTCTTTTTATTGTTTTTACTTAGTTTTGCTTATTATTTTTAATTTGATAAAAGACTTTTCTGATATGCTTCATCATATTGCTGTTGGAACTTAGTGACTTTGTAGTTGATATTTTCTCTGTGTTTGCCTCCTGAATTCTTTACTTTTCAAAGTGAATACTGCAATCTCCCATGACAAAATATCAAGAAAGGTTCAAGAGCATATCACTATGACAGAAAAAGGCCACAACAGGAATGCTTTCACCATGTTTAAACTGGTTCAAGGAAGGAAACGCATAAGATCTCCTTGAGGCTAATTGTCTGTAGTTTGGAAATTGTATAAGAAAGTGTGGACCTGTTTGGGTTTTTTCCTGAGAAATATGAAACCCAGTGGTGAAGTGGAAAGGTGGATGAAAGATATCTGAGGAAACTGTCAAGAAAAAAAATTGAGAAAAGTAAAATTATTCACTGGCAGTGAGCCTTTGGTTATCATGTATACATAGGCCAGAATCTGGCCTGTGTCAAATTACACTTTGAACTATATTTGATCAACCAAAAAAAGGAATGTATTGATTCAGATCTATTGAGACATCTTGACACTTTCTCAACTGAACAAGTTAAATTGTAATTGAATCACAATGTTTGCTCTGTGGCTACTACAGCTATACAATGCATATAGAATTGTACCAGCAATTTTTCTTCATGGGAAATTTGCAAGAGCAATACATCACCCTGGTTTTGTCAATGCTAGTATCCACAACACATGAAAGGAAGGGGCCCTGGCAGCAAGTCATCAGCTAGTTTGATTTTACA
Organism: Dicaeum eximium; assembly: GCA_013396995.1. Lineage (NCBI taxonomy): Eukaryota > Metazoa > Chordata > Aves > Passeriformes > Dicaeidae > Dicaeum > Dicaeum eximium. Next base: position 869,356 of record VWZP01008963.1, on the reverse strand, counting down.
GCTGATGTTTGCCAAGTCCACCACAAGGGCTCAGGTCTTGTGCCACTGTCTGAAGGAAGCCCTTGCTGGAGCAGGAGAGCTGTGCAGTGTGACTCAGGGCAATGCAAAGCTCTGACTGACCTGAAGATCTGCAGGCAGTAGAGACAGGTCAGTGTTGCACTCCTCATGGACCAAGCAGTACTAAAAAGGACTCAAATGAATATTCTTCCCTGGAGCTGCACTGTTCAGTGAAAATGTAACAGCTCTGCCCAGTGGAGTGAGGACTTTGCCAGGCTCTCCAAGTCTGCCCCATCAGACAGCACCACACCATAAGATCTGTACCGCAGAGGTGGGAGCCAGATCCACCCTCCTTAGGCGAGGATTACTGGAACAAACAAACATGTACAGACAAAGCTGATAGTGCTTTCATCAGTATCAAAATAGGAACAAATTGATATACTACATATGAGAAATATCTCCTTTCCTAGTCAATTTTGATGGCTGTTTAGATGTAAAAGTTATGTTTGAAAGATGGGCTTAGCATACTGGTTGTAAATGGGATATATTTTGTGCTGAGGACAGAAAGTAAGATGAGGACAGAGATAATATTTTTGTAAGGCTTCTATTTTTAGAGAACAATATTCTTCTTGCTTCTTTACAGTATTATTTCACTGTAGAAATACATTTAATATGATCTTTTTATCTTAAATATGTTCCATAGATAGTATTACTGTTTTCAAGAAGAGCTCTTTAGGCTTTAGTCTTTTAGGAAAAGGCTTTAGTCACTTTTAAAATTATAATAAAGGAATAGGAAAAATTCTGCACAACACAAATAGTCTATTTTGTTACTGTTAGAAAAGTAGAACTGAAGGCAAATCCACTAAAGATTATCTAAATAACTTCTGTCATAACAGGAGGCAAACACTTTTAGAAAGAAGGAAGTTTTAAGTTATGTAAAATCTAATTTTTCACAATTTAAAGTATGGAAGGAAATACAGATTTATTAATGTCTTGGTTTCTTTCTCATAATTTTTTTTTTTTTGTAGCTGAACGAACACATCCATCCAGTAATGTGCCTGCATTTGGTGCAGTTGTTCTTCACAACACATCCTGCTCCAGTGGAACTGTCAGAGGTGCTTGGCATACCTGGAGAATTAAGTGACTCTTTCATTCTTTGAGCATGATAATGCTGATTATCATCAGCAATCTTAAACTGCTTCAGCAGCCTGCACCCTGTCTATTTACAGGGAGGAAAGAATCTGTTCTCAGTCCTGTTTAGTCTTTGGCCTCTTTTCTTGGAACACCAGCCAGGCCCCAGATTCTGACAATTGCTATGTGCTGAAGAGTAAAACTCAAGTTACAACCTGAGTGCTGTCCTGTACATTCCATCTCAATGCATTTTGAGAGATGGTGATTTTTAATTTGAATTCTGTGGCTGTACAGAATTACAGTTTAAATTAGTACACCTTTTCATCTGTAAACTGCAAAGGCTTTTTGTCTCTTAAGAGAGATAAGCATGTGAGGATACCTTAAGCATGTGAGAGATACCTTTTTTTGCAAGGATCTCATATGTATATCTGGCTTTGAATCCATACTCGTTCAGTAACTATGCAATGCATTTTTTCCATTGTCACCAAAGCCCTGGTGATAATTTGTCAAAATATATTTGTGGAGTAGGGTGCAAATACAGCAACCTCAAGCTCAGAAAATGCAGCAGTACCTCACATTCAGAAAAACTCACAGAATTATATATGTGATGTCATTAATTTAACTCTAACCAGTCAATTTAAGGAATACCAGAGATGTGGGACAGGTAGTTTCAGGGGACAGCTCAACTCAAAAGTAATATCTCAGCTAATTTTTTTTTTTTAATGTGGACATCACTAGTATTTTATGATGAGGCTAGAATTGAGTGACACTTAAAAGAAATCAGTGATTGAAAAGGTTTGGGTCTCTCTTTAGAGTACTAGTATGTAATAAGATTCATGCCAGTCCTGAAAGTCGCATTTTTCTTTCTCTAGCTGGATGTGGGATTTATTCCAGGCAGAGGCCCAGGGAGTGATATGGCAATCCATCTTAGTATAATTATGTGAGCACTGCCACATAAGATCTGATGCCCTCAGGACAGAGCATGCTTCCAACTGCTTTGTAAAATTATCTTAAATACTTCATCAGGGCAGTTCACATACCAGTTCCATAAGTGCTTCTTTCTAAAGCTTCATGGGGATGTAGGTGAGGGAATTAGTCCACACCAAGCTCATTTTTGGCACATTGAAATACTTGTGTTGGTATGATACACCTCAGAGGATATATTACATGATGAGATAGGAGTGAAAAGTACAGAGTTTTGGAAGTGTCATAACTTTGCAGCAGATTAACCATTTCCTACTGTTCACATGGAAACATCTTTCCTTATTGAGTCCTACTGTATCCAGCACAGGCCTCCAATTTCCATTCCTTACTGCTTTTCATCTCTTAATCCTATTTACATTTTTCCTCTGAAGTCATATTAACTGTATGTCATGTTCTTACTTAAATAGCTAAAATGATCCCGCCTTTGCACTCATGCTTTGAATTTGCTGCTGTACCTGGCATGTATCTTTTCCAAAGATTTTTGCTTTTCAAATACTCAAACACACCATGAACACCAAAGGACTGTAGAGGAAGTGGCTTGTATGTGAGCAATTTTGAGCCTTTTTTGTAAAGTTCATTTCAGTCAACTGAGTGGTCACCAATGGAAAACTTATAGCCATAAGTTTTCACTTGGTGAAACACACACTCTATTGGCATGATTTACACCACTAAATATTCTACATGCTACATTTCCAGGTTTTTAAAAATACATTTTTATACATTTTTTCACTAGAAGTCATTACAACTTTGAATGAAAATGTAGTATTAAGTATGTTTCCATGAGATTTATAAAAAAAATCTTTGACACATAGAATATTCTTCTGCTACACATTGTAGCAATTCCCAGCAGGCCAGCTAATGGCAAGTCTCCCAATTTAAGGAGTGTTATATCAGACCGGGGGTGGTCAGACCCCTTTATTAGCATTGACATAAGTTCCTATGTTAATATCATCAGAATGCATATTCCTCTTGACTATTTTCTCATTCCCAAGCTGTCTTGACCATTATCTAAACTGTTGCAATTATACCAACAGTGGCTCCAATAGAAATTTGCTAATTTTTCACTAGGTGGGAACCTAAAATCCTGTTCACTATTTCATAGCTACTTTCCTCCTAGGCTTGCACAGGAATTATGGGCGCATGGGATAACCCTTGCCTGGAATATGGTACTGGAGACAGAGAAAACCATAATTGTCAGAGTAATTAATTAATTAGCCAAGAGAAGAAGCAATGCAGAGCTCTGAAAATTCATAAGAGCTTTGAAAAAACCAGGCTGCAGCTCATCCACTAAGGCAAACCTGTATTTAACATTCATGAGATTTAGCCAAATGCTACCACAATTACCTGAACAATTGCTCTCTGTCTGATAACCTGCCTATCCCTGCATGGCTCAGTGTGGCGAATTCTGTTCTGCAGTGTCCTCACTGAAGTCTGGTAGGTACAGTATTGAGCTTCTTTCATTAAAATCCTTATCACTCTGCTGGTGGTATGCACTCTTCTCCTTCAGCTGACTCTTTGCTCAACTATCAAGCTGGTTTGCTAAGCTTCCCAACTTGGATGACACCTAAACTGTGTCATTCTCACTGCAAAACCCAATATATACCAAAGAAAGTGTTATTATTTAGTAACTTGTCTCCAGTGATAAGCAACACCTTTGCTGATGCCCTGTTTTACAACTGTGCAACCGTTTTGCAACCTCTTCCAGCAGAAGAGATCCTGCAGCTGAGACAGCTTTCCCTGCCAGTGAGCTTTAGGACCATGAAAAGGCTGGATGTGCTGAGCTACTGTTTTATGCAAGATATGTATCTGTTGAAAGCTGTTAGATTACTTCATTAACTTGAAAGCAACAAAGCATCATTGTATATTTCTCAGTCTTTCCCTGTAAGTTTTCCTTTCTGTCTTGACACCAATGCTTCTTCTAGTCCCTCCAGCCTCTTCCTTAGTTCACAGGCCACACACATCCATAACCTTGCACTCCCTACCCTCTCCTTCTCGAGGGCCTTTGTTCAAAAGTGAAACGTGATGAAAAAAACAATCCCAGTGAAGAGTTCCTCTCTTTGCATTTTAAAGCGTCATTTCTTCTGACTTATTTAAATTATTTTTTTTAAAAATAATTTAAGGAAGAGAGACGATGGGTTTGTTTTGAGTCCTCTGAAATGGTAATAATTCTGAATTTTATGTTATTTAATAAATTTATGCTTCAATTCCTTGGCTGGCTACAAAAATACGGAAAAGATCAGGGTTTAAGATATAAACACACTCAAGTACTGTCAAGAATTTCATCATTATCCTGAAATTGGGTTTTACAGTAAATAAAAAGACAAAAAAACAACCTACCCTCATTTTTCCCTCTTTATAAGTCAATAATAACTAATATAACTAATAACTATAATAACTAATAATAACTAATGTTACCTTATTANTATTATTATTATTAGTTAATAATAACTAATATAACTAATAACTATAATAACTAATAATAACTAATGTTACCTTATTAAAGCTGGAATTTTCATACTAATCTCAAATTTGCACTTCATCCCTTCTTAGAATATAATACTTCATGATAGCTGCTTATGATTTCCCCTGCAAACACCTCTGGAAATTCCAAGTTACTAATGACAACATATACTGATAAAAACTCTGATTCTGGTGAGTAAATAACCAATGAAAGTGAGGTATTTATCTTAATAATAAGTTGTGTGGGAAACCATTTACTTTAATTCTAAATTTATGAGAATGGTCACTTTATTCTTTCTTCCATATGAAATCAAGAAACCCCTTATGATTTGTTTTGTACTGCCACTGGATAAACCTCATAATTATGCCCTAGAAGGAGAAAAAAAATCTCTGACTTGGTTTAACAAACAGGCATAAAGTAGTCCAGTCTATCCAACAAACTCTTTTTGAACCATAGGGTCATCTTGTGTCTTCTTTGCAATACAAATCCAAGCTAGCATAATTTCTTTTCTAATGTAAGTGGCCTAGATAGTAATGCATGTGATTAAAGTTCTTGTTATTTTAATGAGGAAAACATACTTCATTTACTTTAGAACTCATAAGCCAGAAAGTTGCATGTTCATATTCCCACAGTGTGAGTTCATATTACACAATATACTTACTGTCAGGAATGAAGACAAGATAATTATGGTTTTAAGGAAGCATAAATCCACCCTTTGTGGAGCACAAATGAGTAATTAAAGAATGTGTAACTGGTTGTTGTATGAAGAGATTTTTGCAATTATGACATTTACCAGCCAGTTCATGTGCCTCTTTCAGAATACAGATGCACTTTTTAAAGAAAAGTTCATTCAGTCACTGGAAAACACCTCAGTGAAATTTTCTGCTTTTGCTACTCTACATCTTTACATGTCTCTAAAAGTTTTCAAAATTTTGTTTAAGCATTAAATGGGTTGCCTTCTATAAAGCATTGCACATGCTAAAGCTGACAACCCCAGAAAGTGAAGTTTGAAGAACATATTTAAAATTACCCAAAAAGGATAAATATTACAATACTTAATACAGGCATTTTTATAAAATACAGAGCTGAATTATGGTACTGCTATATTAAAAATTAAAGTGATTGAATCCTGTGAAATTTAAGAATATTCCTTTTTTAATGGACGGGGAGGAAAACTTGGTGTATGATCTCTCTCCAATGCATGTACGGAAAAAAAAAAAACATGAAATGATTATGTCCAGGCTATTTGATAAAAAGACATTGCATATAAAAAAAAGCAAAAAATTTCATAGCTTATAAAAAATCAAATAACATTTTCTACTGAGACACCAAGTCAAGAAGAGGGCAGTAATATCAAGGGATTTCTTTTAGTCAATTATATATTTTGACTAAAACAATAGCAAATATTTGGAGATACTTTGGCACATTTGAAATATTGTAATTTAATCTAATCTCATCAAAACATCATATGAAATAGTTATATTTCAGAAATAATTTTAAAATATCTGAAATATTATTGAAATTAATATATCTAGGAGATGTAAAAAACTATAAATACCTGTATAAATCATATATACCTATAGAAGTGCACCATTTAAACCTATATAATGGGATGGTCATTTTAGCTGTGCCTGCCTTGCTATTATTTTGTGTACACCCATTTCCTGCAGAATGTAGATTATCATCCTCCATTACTACACAGTTTTATTACTTTTCATCAAAATCAGAGCAAAGTGGGTAAAGAAACAAACAAACACCCACCTCCCCCCAACAAAACTAACTAGAATTTTTATTCCTGTCACAAAGTGGAGTTTACTCTCTAGAATTATCAGGTCATATAAGTAATACAAGAGCCGTGTCCATAGAGAAAAACTTACTTCCTTACCTCATTTCTCTCTGGCTGCATTTATTTGTAGTGTGTTTGCAGTGAGGAACTGGTCTTGGCTGCCTTCACTACAGCACCATGTTAGTAGAGGAACTGGTGCATAATGTATTTTGAATAAATGTATCCTGTTCAAAGAGGAGATTTCATTTACAATATCAAAGCAGTGTATCTGTCTGCTGACTGCTTAGACAATTGCTCCCTGGTCCTTAAAGGTGTCCATGAATGGTGAAGTCTGCTGGATCTGCTGTTTACTTAGGATAAAATTTATGTGATTTGCCGCTATTTCATATTTTTTCACTAAAATAAAAATATTAAGGTATAGGTTAGTAAATTTCAAAATGCTGCAGTCCAACAGACCGTGTAGTTCACTCTTGCTTTAGAATACAATGGAGATGGTGCAGAGATTTTGGGTTGCCTAGGAAATGAAAGCCCAGTGAAGTATTCCAGGAGATGCAATGAGCGCTTCAGGTATCCAGATGCAATATTTGTATAAATTCAATGTACTTGAAACTTACTGAGAGGTATTTATATTTTCTAAACAAACTGTCCTAACAGGTTTAGGAATCCAATGTTGTACATAGATTTTCAATCAGTAAAATCTGTAAGAACAAAGGAAGGTATTTTTTCATTCCCCAAATTACCTCAAGGTCAGGATACAAAGCAAAAAATTAAAAGAACACTCTACAGCTGAGGCATGTTTAAAGAGGAAGCAGCACATTGGTAGCAGTATACATTGCCAATGGAAGAGGGGAATGCAATCTGTGAATATGTTGCTGTGTCCTACTAAGGTGCTTTTTTACGTTATTTACAGAAAAGTGATGAAACTGCAAGTTCTTCAACAACATTTTGATCCCTCAAGCTTGCACACCAAAATCTTCTTAATTGCTGTAAGACAAATCTCTAGAAGAGATGAGAAATTAGAACCTCAGAGTGGAACATGGCAGTGTTTCTTCACACAGTCTTTCCCCCTAAGCTTGGGGCCAGGCCAGGCATTTTTTGGGTTGCAAGGTGACCACGACAGTGCAGCACTTACTGACCACTTTTGGCTCAAATGCCCTACAGCTGGTGGTGGGGTCCTTGAGCCAGTCCGTGGTGTTCTCCCTGCAGCTGCCTTGGAATTGCTCAGATGATGAAGCTGGCCAGTGCTGGTGCACAGCAATGGGGTAACCCAGAAAACACACTGTGCAGCCCAGCTCGAATACTACATCAGTGCTGCTGCATTCCCTGCAGACAGTCACTTGTCTGGCAAAGAAACAAGGTTACAGATATAGAGAAGGCTCTCTAAGTGCTTAAGCTCCAGTTTATGTTATGAACAGCAGCACCACGTAATTCAGAACTGTCCCTGACTATGTCAAAATGTCACTAGTTTCCTAGCATATGAGGCCACAGTGCTGGCATTAGAAATAACATGTTTTCCTTTTGGCCTGAGGCGGAATTGAAATGCCTCTCTAAATAGACCTCACTTCTTGCCATAAACACTATAGGACACAAGGATTAAAGGTTTTGACTGAAGGCAGCATTCTTTGTGGAATTAAAAAAGAGGAATGGGAAAAAAAAAAAAAAGAACAGTGTTGATGTGTAAGAGCAGAGTTGTATTCTGTGTTATCCATTGCAGAGTGTATAACAGTTGTGCAGGTTCACCAGCACAGCAAACAGCAATGAAGAAAATAAATCCAAATTCTATAAGTCTTTAAAAATATGAATATAAAATGTGTATCTATATCTATAATACATATATACACACACATGTATATATACGTGTGTATATACTTCCATGTAATTGGCAAAAATAGAATGTGTATATATATATATGTACACACACATTTTAGCTGTCATCCTGAACCTTTTCTCTTGCTCATGAGTAAACTTATTATAAAGTTTAGATATTTAAACCAAAGATTAATTGCAAGGTATGTATTTTTTTAAATATCTTTAGAGATTCCTTGATTTTATCCAAAGTCAGAGGCAAATTTAGAACAAAAACTCTTTTAAAAAATCAAGAGGTTTTTTGGTTATTACACACAGGGTACAAAATGCTGTTCTTCAGAGAATTAGTGAGCCAAGATTCAAACACGTATCCAGTCTGCATAAGCCAATAAACCAACTTAATTTTTGAAATATTTTGTGCTTTTGCACTTGTAAGTACAAAATATTGAGCTACATGAAACATTTATGAAAAGTTTATTCAGACATATTAGGAATATACCTTCCATATAATGATCTGTTAACTTAGAGAACCACCCTCAGCAATTCTACATGGACAGCCTAGACATCTGCTTAAAAGTCTCCCAATGTTGGAAGAGTACGAAAGCTTGACCATTTACCTATTCTGTTCTCAGCCTGTGGAAAGACTAACCATTTCAAGAAGTTATAATTCCTATGCCTGCTTGCCTGTTGTTCTTATTCAAGAAGAAATCTGTGAACATTTTAAGTCATTCATCCCTTAGTGCAGCAAACAGCAATGCTGTTTGCTAAATACTCATTTTTCCTTTAGATATACCAGTAAGGATGCCCAGTGGGCTCCCTTTGAGCCCGGAGTCAGGACTGCTGGGAGCTTTCCCAGGTCCATCAGGGCAGAACTCATCCCACTGCCTCAGCTAGGAGCAAGGCAGCAGAGGGAGCACTGAAGCAGACCTTGCCCCAGCCTCCAGCCACTTCCCTGGGAAAAAGGGTTCCATGACTGCCTGGAGTTGCAGAGTATGTACATTTACTTGCACTTTGCTAGGGATTTTTTTTTTCCCAGTCAGGTTGAAGCCACATCCACAATAGTATAATTATCAAATTAATTATACTTTGTTGAACTTAATTTGATTGAGGGTTAAATAATAGTTTCAGTAACTTTTGATTTGATGCCATAATTTTTCATTAATGGAAGCAATACCAAACCTATTCCTTGTAATTTACATCTACTCATTTGTTGGACAACATGAAAACATCATGAAAACATCTGTAAGCATCAGCTTGATGCCAGTTTCTTACTTAAAGGCTGTTTTGCCATAAAAGTAGAAAGAGAAATTCTTCAGATGCAGAAAAGCACTGTCCATTGGGCCCCCCCCATCCCCCCCAAACCCATTACAACAATTCAAATGAATGCAGTAAGGAAAAAAAAGAAAAATGCCATGGCACTTGGACATGAGTGTCAAGATAAACACTCAGGTATTTGGGAAGTAGATACACAAAGCAAGGGGCATGAAGAGTGTAATTCATGGCCCCTAAATCACTGATTTATCTCTCCCTGAGGCAAGACATTTGGAAAAAAAAAAAAAGGTAAAAACAAGTTCTGAAAGTTACATAGCCAAATCTATCACTTACCTGTATGAACACCATAATTTCCAAAGTTCTGGGAAGTCTCATGTCCCACTGACTTCCTTATCAATATGGACAAGTCAGAACCTTTGAAAAAAGGCAGATCACATATTTAAGAATGAAAGAGTGATTGAAACATATAGTTGCAGACATTCAAGATTAAAACTTCTTTCTTTAAGCATTGTTCTTCAGATCCTGTATCGTTTTAATAGAGATGATAGCCCAAAGAGACATTTGTGAGAGTTTGTCAAACTGTGCAAATATAAAGTATTAGGCATAAAAATGCTACTCATTATCAGGGGAAAAAAATACAAAAAGAGTGGGGTTTGGAATTTGGAAACTGCAATAATAGTCACTCTCCTATGCTTAATACTACATAATCACAAACTTAATAAAAATATAAATATACAGTTCCTTTTAGAAAGCTAACAAATATTTCCTGATGTGAACACACTATGAGTCTTGTTAATCACATCCTGATCCATTGCATGCTGTTACATATAGCAACTGGATTATGCAAGTGGGAAAAAATAGACAAAGTAAAAAATCCGATCTGACCCACTCTATCTTTCTACTTCCTTTTTTTTTTTTCCTGTTATATTGAAACAAGCAAAACAACCAGCAGCAGGTCATCTACTTGACACAAACTTTTACAACATTGTTCATTGTTCTGGTTTAAGTGTTTATGTTTACTGTTAATTAAATCGAAGCAGCTTCTTTGTAACAGTTTGTTTTGCTTGTACATCCAGTAAAAGGGGCTAGAACTGTGCAACTTCTTTTGCATGCACTCTACTGACTCTTTTTCTGAAACTGTGTGTGGTATGACCAGTCCAAATCAAAGTGAATGGAAAACCTGCTCTAATTTCTGACTCCAAAATATAATCTTAGCAGTGCCGCAGAAGGTCTCTTATGTTTATAGGCTTTTAGTTCCCTGCTCCAGTTAGAGAATAGCTAAGCAGCAAAGCCTGTTGCCATTGCCATTATTTGTTGCCCATGTACTGCACACGTGAAGCTTATAATGGGCACAACAGTGCACTTACAGGTAATTAACTTACCTGAGATAGGAGTAACAATTGATAAAAATAGCCAAGAATTCTTCAAAATCAATAATAAATCTACTACATTTGTTAGTAAAATATAACATAAATAGCAGTTTATTCTTTAGCTCTCTCTTTATGCCTAAATCCAACTCTTATTTTCATATTTAACAAATTATTACAAATTATTACATATATCACAAAAAATATATAATTCCTTAAAAGCAAATCAATCTACAGCACAACAGATTTCCTATAAGCAGATAGTATTTTGTAAAGCATATCCCAGTGCAAGTCCTCACCCTCACTCATGGCTTCAAGGCCACCAAGCAGCACCATACCCAGCGTGAGTCAACGCTCTCACTGCTCAGCTGTTGAGTCCTGCTGCTGCCAGCACAGCTGGCTCTGAGGAGGACTGGGCTGGGACGGCTGCTTTAGGTTCTCTGCACCAAACAGAAACAGGTGAGGCATTCACTTTGGTTTTTCTGAAGTCTAGCCTTCCTTGATCTGGACAATTTAGCAAGGAGAACAAAGAACATTCTTTTGGATTTCTGGATCTCCCACACTTTTGTGGCACTTGAAATGTACCCCTCAAATGTACCCCTTAAATGTACCCTTTTATTGACTGTGCTATAGTGAGGGCAGCTCAAAGCTTTGAATTCCTAGAACCAAATTAGCAGCTTTTCAGCACTTTTTATAAAATAAGTGCAACTTTTTTATTTTTAATTAATTTAGCAAACAAAATAATACAATGATTGGGAAAGAAAAAGCAGAGTTACGTTCATCAGAAGGGGTTCCAATGTATTTCAATTCACTGCTGTGCTTCTATTGATCTTCCACAGAAAAATAGGTATTATGCCCTGGAAAGGAACAATCCTGACCTATAGCAAAGACTTGTGGTATAGATGTCACTCAATGTGAACTTCAGTGTATTGCTTGGGAAAAAAAGGGTTAATGCTGTTATAGGCCATGTAAACAGGTGACGAGCAAGCAGCACAAGAAATTGTTTGCATCTGACACTGCTTAAAATCCTATTAAAATCCTGCATACCACAGACAAGTGGCAATTTTTAGAAGAGTGTTGAAATTCAAGATCATTCAGAAAAAATTTGCAAAATTAGTTTTATTGCTAATGAAAGAGAAGGTTGAGAGGTGACTTGATTACGATGTATCATTCATTAAGAGAAACAAGGAACAGGTACAAATGAGCTCTTTAATCTGGTGGTGCAAGGCATAACAAAAATCAGTGGCCTGACATGGAAGCCAGACAAACTCTTGGTCACTGCAGGTCTTTAGGTCACTATGGAATGTTCTTTTATGAAGCAACAGGAACTATTGATCGTGGCAGGGATTAGAGGCTGCACTCAAATGGTTGTTACAGGACTAAGCTAGTCCCCTCTCTTGCTATGCTGAGAACTTCAGCATAGCAGGCAAAGGCCTCTCTTACCATTTGGGCATCTCACTGGCTCAGATACGAGACAAGCAAGTTACTTGTGAGACGTTTTGTGGGTAGGTAGTCCATAAAATCAAACCATGTGCTAGCACAAGAGGATGTGTATTGTGTTACTATCACTGTCAGAACCTTTGCTTGTTGAACAAAAGGATGTTGAGAGAGAATAGCTTCATACAGGCACCATGATCACAACATCCTTGTGGTTACAGAACTGCACTCTTCTTCAATAAATTTGTTACAACTATAAGCCTTCACCGAATTTTGTGCAAGACAGAGATTTCTGCACCTTGAAAGTACATTTTTAGTACTTCAAATTTTCTTTCCTTCTTTTTTCTTACCCTTATTTCCTGCTCTCATGCACAGGTGGAGCGACCCTCCAGCTCTCATGACAAATAGAATATTTCAGGAAATCAAGTGAGGCTCATGTTCTCTCTCTGGAATGATGTGGTGGTCATATATGACCCTCATTTTCTTACCAGCTTCCTTCAGATTAACCACAAATGGGATAATTCTCCAAATAACACAGTGAGACAGAGATGTCCAAAAATGCAGGTTTCTCTAACTTCTTCTTTGAAAAAGAGCTATAGGAAATTTTTACTTGGTTTGAAACTCATGGATCCTGGATATTATTTCTCCTTTCGGTCATGGATTTTGCATAGTTGTCTATTGCTTATTGAATTAATTGCCTCCTTGCAGGTGGGGAAATATGGGCAACATGGCAGTTGTGAAGATTTGCTTTAGAATGTCTGTGCAGTTCTAGGAATGGAGGTGTCTGACAAACACACAGGACTGAAGTGAGTGATTGGTGAATAAAGAATGTTTTGCGGAATCTGGTGCTGGTGAAGGGAGCAGGTTGCAGGATGTTGGAGTACAGATTTGTGAGAACTTTGTGAAAACAGAATCACAGAATTGAGGAATTAAGAGGCCATCAAGTCCAACTCTGGAGACCATCAAGTCCAACTTCCTGCTCCAAGGCAGAGACAAGGTAGATTGCTCAGGTATTCACATGAAAGGTTTGTGTGTGTAAACCCCATTTTTAAAATGAGAATAAGAGCTAGAGACTTTTTTCTTTCTGACACTTTTGTTATTGCTCTGAATATCTGTGGACATAATTCTTCAACTGTTAACTGAAAAGATCAAATTTGTCTTTAAGCTATTAGAGCTCAGAAGTTTGTTGGATAGTTGTTATTGGCACTACAATGACAACAACTTCCTGATTTATAACAAGTCCTTGATGTTTGAATCCAGGCTGGAAATTCCCAGTGAATTTTCTCCTGATATGTCTTAGATTTAAATACCCAAATGAGACTAGAAGATACTCCTGGATGTCAGAACATGGACTTCCTTCACCCAGGTGAGAAGGCTTTTTGCTGGCAGTAGGTGAATAGGCTTTTATGAATGTAAGAACATAAAACTGGCAGCACCACAGGTACAAATATTACAGTATTTTTTCTGCAAATGGTAGAGTGGTGGAAAGGAACTGGACATCCCTCTCTTGCTATCCTCTATATGGCCCTGTAATCAAAGACTTTCTGAATCAGAAGTCTCTGCCAGACTCTTAATTGCCAGAGAATCTATCATTTATGAATCTGTGTCCTTGAACTCATTTTCACTTCAAGATTTGAAATGCATTTAACAGTTTAACTATGATGAGTGTGCAAAATCAATTCTGGCATTCTTTACCAGCTGTGGGATAATTTTTTTCAGATGTTCTGTGGGTTCTGCATTTAAAGATAGTCCTTCTTATCTATTTTTCAGTTTTATATGGGTGTGAAGCATCACAACACAGTCAGTCTATCAGATTTTAGAAGCTGCTTCATATCATGATCATTCCTTTTTCCCTAAACTTTTACTTTTACTAACAGCCCCAGACTATGCTATTTCATCTGTTTGGACATGGCCTAAAATGGTGAAATTTTGCCTAGCATAGATGGAAAGATTTTGCAGATAAATCTCTGGCATAATGATATCTACTATTACTCATGGAACTGATCTACTTCTCTCATTTGGCTTCCCATCTTACTGTGAAGGAATCATGAGCACGTGTAAAGCAAATAGACAGGCAGGAACTCCCTTTCCTATGCTACATATGTGTTCCTGTCAGTAAGATCAGGGCTTCCTTTCATTCCTTCCTTGGAGGTTCTGGTGTCATTAGCTTCAAGAGTAGGCAGGATGTCCATGAGCCATGCTGCTTTCCAGTCTCTCTTAGTGGGGAGAGAGGATTGCCTTGGCTGCTGGCAAGCAGGGAGCAAGATGTTCATGAAGCAAAGGGTATTTACTGCTGGACTCTTATGGAGAGGAACAGTAGAGCTGTAGGAGATTTATGAGACTGGGAAACAGATTCTTTAGAAGGAAGCAGAGACAAAGAATAGTGCTGGTTATCTAGCTCAAGCAAGGATTGAATGATCCCCCCAAATGCTAGAGGGAATCAATTTTGATGGGTCTCCCTAGGAAATGTTCCTGACTGAGTAGAGAAAAACCCTGCTGGGCTATCAGAAAAACTGTCCAGACTGCAGCTGGGGAAACAGATTGGCTCCCATCTATCCTGCTGAGCACTTTCACTGAGTGAAAGTGCTACTAGGAGAGTCATAGCCTGTTTCCAGATAGTCCTTCCTCATTCTTTGATTTCCATGTGCTGACTCAGCCCATAGGATCTTCCTGCTTCTTTCTTTTGAATATTGAGGCTGATGATAAATAGTTGCTGACAATGGTCATGCCAGCTATTCTCCTCTCAAGCAGCTCATTGTTATGGGATGCCAGGAATGCCAAAAAGCATTAATGGCTTCAAAAAGGACAAATCCAGAGGGGAAAAATCCCAAAGAAAACCAACCAAGCAACCAACCAAAAGCAATACCCTCCAAAAAAAAGGAACCAAAAAAAAAAAAATCAGAAGAATGAGTGGGAATTAAAAAAACCCTTCTGTTTTATTTCTTACATTTTTAACTCCTAAGTGCGTACTACTGTCTGGCATCAGACTCCAAGTGGCTTAAGGAGAAACACTTGCTAGAATCCACTATAGATTTTATTACATGAAACATATTTATTATAATGAGCAGACAATAGTGAATAAGATCTTAAAATACAAAGATGACCCTGGGGAAAAGAAGGAGAACTCATTTTTAAATACCTGGAATAAATAAAACAACCTTAATTTTATAATGGTGGTGCTTTGCAATTTTAGAGCTGAAAATCTCTGGTAAAGAAATAAAAAAATATTGAATACTTCTTATAAGTAATACAGCAGTAATACAGGTACTGAAAAAATAAAAGGTTAATCTAATTTTAATAGTTATTGTTCCTATTACCTTTTTTAAAAGAAATCATTCACAAAGAGTTCCTTTAAATTCCTGGAATTCTTCAGGGTAATGCTTTTGCTCTGAATGATTTGTAGACATTACACAGTTAAAACCGAATACCTGATCGGAGAAGTAAATTGCTTTAGAATTATGTGAAGAAAGGTCAAAAATGGGAGGAAATTATTTATAATCAGAAAGAAGTAGAATGGAGTTCTACAAGCGAAAATTTGTATGTAAGCATGTCACTATGTCACTATACTTTGTGTCACAATGTATAAAAATAAAAAGTGGATTTTTTTTCTTTTCCCTTGGAAACCACTTTTGGTGCTTTTTGTTATGTCTAAAATTCTTTGACTTAGTGTGTCTACCTTTTTTTTTTTTTTTGTCTTGTCCCAGTGCATCTATTGAGCAGGCTCTAGGAGATACCAGTCAAACACCCAGCTAGCCTTGTGCATGGTGGTTAGTTAATTAACTTGAAAGCAAATTCTAAAATACCAAAGAAACAGACTGAAAGATATTTCAGGCCATTTTAAGAGTGAATGACAAGATTTTGTTTCCAGATGAAATTTCTTCATAAGTACTGTATACTCTATGTGCCGGCTTTCTCAGGCATTGCTGAGAATTATTAATTTCACTTCAGCTGTTCCAGCCTTGATTTTCACAGATATTTTGCCAGTTAACTGCTGCCTCACAATCCTCCCCTTTCCAGACGGAAATAAAGTAATTGCTGGCTAAGTTTCCCTCAGTGGGCTGCCAACACGAAACTCCCAATACGTGTTCAGTGCTAACAGGAAAATTGCCCCCTTAGTGCTGTGAATAATTTTAACTTTGGTATTCCTTCTTTATTTATCATAATATTTGCTCATATTTTTAAAGTGAGCTCGAACATTTGATTCCATCTTTTCTTTTCTGAATAACAACAGAACCCTTAGGAAAACAACTCTATATCATAAGAAAAGGGTTCAGTAAGAGCTCACAAGGACTCCATTATCAGGAGACACTTGCAAAAGCCATTTGTGTGAGGTGGAAACTTGAGTGAGTTTTGCCACCTGAGAATTGTGGGTTACTGTGCATACACTTGGAGTGTTTTCACTACTTTTATAAAAATAGCTGGTTTTATGATTTTGAATGGGAATAACCAAAAAAATAGAGAGCATTCTTGTGTAAAAGAAAATTTTATTGAGCATGAAAACCACTGAAAATAAAACTAACTCGGTATGGTTAACCACTGGCTTGCTAGTGCATCTGGTAAAACTAGTCATGAAGGCACCTATCTCACACCTGGATGATGACAGGGAATTCAGATTAGGTTTTCTGGCTCCACTGCTACCCCTAGCTACTGTTTTGTCACTAAAGTTCCTCTGACAAACTAAATCAGACCAGGCCATGGGGTTGAGCACTGACATGCCATTTATCTTGTGTTTACCTTTGAGCTTGCCCTGGCATAAGTTTGACCAGGTCAGCTGATACTCCTCCAGACAGTCTCTCCAAGGCACAGTTTTGGGGGCAGCATATGCTGAGGAGATTTTCCAGTAAGAATCTGGGATGCAAGAATCTGAGGGAGGGAAGGAGGGAGGTGGTGTGTACAGCTCTGTGCTGGAAAGCTGGCCGTGCCTCCTGGTCTCAGGGTCTGAGGAGGCAGCCACAGGCTCTGGAGCTGGGCTCCCTCACAACAGTCAGTGCCAAAGGCTGCTCCTTCAAAGAGTCACACACCTTCTTTTTTTT
>VWZP01008963.1:816764-852053 GCA_013396995.1 Dicaeum eximium | reverse complement strand
TTTTTTTTTTTTTTGTCTATCTGAGATGGCAGTTATAATTTCGATAACACTTTGTTGTTTTGCTCATTGGTACTTACCTGGAATCTGTGAGATTTGGGTTCAATAACCTCATCAGCTCAGCCTCAGGGTATCCAAAACCAATAACTCTTTAATATAAAGATACAGAAGCTGTTCTTGAAGCGAGAAGTGGAATCTAGTTCTGCCCACTCCCAGATGAGTGCTGTAGGCACTGGGCCACAGAGTCATGTTCCCTCTTGCACTCCCTCTTACATCTTCCTTGGATATATTGCATTCTTTCCTCTGCTGACATAGGGTTTCAACAGGAGCAGCCCCCTCCTTTCCCAGCTGTGTGGCTTGTGGTTAATGCAGTCTCCTGGGAGAGGAGAGGAGAGCTGTGCCTCTTTATCTTTTCAGATGGAGGATACTGACTGAGTATCAAATACTTCAGCCTCTAAGGAATATGCAGAATGGGAGGTGATGGTACAGGTGCTACCCTTCTTTAGGAGGCAGGCATATGCTGTCATGGAGTGGGACCCAGCAAAGTCCCTGCACACTGGTGTGGTGGCACAGAGCAGCTGCTGCTCTCTGGGTGTCTCAGACCATGGCTGCACACACTCTCCTTCTTCCCAGATGGGGCAATTTCTGGGTGCTTCTCCCAGGGAACTTTCCAGTCCGGCACACAGACAGCCAGTTAACATCACCGATGGCTGGAAGGTGAACGTGGATTGCTGAGGCTGAGGTTTGGGTCTGTGCCACACCTGCCCAGGCTCTGCCAGGAGACTTATGACTTGCTGGGGGATTATAGCCCCTCCTCTTTAGGAGGTGGAGAAACATCTTCCAATCCTGGTAAGTTGCTCTTGTTGCAGTTGCTCGCATTTTTATAAATTTGCCTATTCCCTTTTCTAGTTTGGATTTTTTTAAAGTTTTGTTTTTTGTTTTTATTTTAGTTTTTTTTAATGTTTTTGTTTGTTTGTTTCATATGTTTGTTTGTTTGGTTTTTTTGTTGTTGTGGTTTTATTCCCTTGTTGCGTTCTTATGAGGGCACCATTTAACCAAAGAACCTTCTAATATCAGGTATCTTCCCCTTGTACAGATGCTTGCAGCCAAGGATTAGTTCTGTTCTTAAGTCTGGTCTACTTAAACAGATTCTGATCTGTAAGTATCTCACTGCAAGTCATATTTCAAGGCCTGTGAAGCCATCCCACACTGATTTCAACATGTTCAGCTGAGATTAGGGTACTTAGATTGTGATTTCTTCTCAGATTTCCACATTTATTTTATATAGTCAGTAGGTGGGAATATCGTGGTTAGAAATAACAGCTAAACCTTTTTTTATTTTATGTTATTTATTCTGTGAAACAGTCTCTTTGGGCTTTCAGATTGAAATTAACAGAATTCTGCTATCTGATGGGTTTTCAGAGCTTAACATGAAATGAGTAAGTAAGAATTCAGTAGCTGGAAGGGGTTCCTGTAAAAAAACTTTTTCTCACAGAAAATATAATTTAATTGGTCACAGTTAGCTAAGTGCCCCGGCATCGAATGGAAACTTAAAATGAATTGATCTCTTGCCCAATCAATTTTCTCTCTGGAGAATGACTTTAAGACAATGTTGATGAGGTGCAGAAAGATTACACTTATGTTACTTCTGACAATGAGGTCTTTTAATGCAAAATGTCACAATATAATAGCAATAGAAACCTATATATTCTCAATAAAACCCAAAATTTCTATATTTCATTGTCTGTGCTGAAGTATGTCACTTAATAGCTAACACATGCATTTTTAAATGCACACAGAGTATGTATAATACATCCTGATTGTATATTTTATTTGATTTTTCCCACTTAAAAGCTGTCATAAATACTTCCAGTTAATATATTTGAAAAGTAGAAATACTTTACATTAGTTGTTTGTTATATTTAGGAACCATGCATACATAGACACATATTTCTGTCCTGAATTTCTGTATGCTTTTTATGGTCACAGCACCCATCAGCTTATAATGATGATTTTGAGCATGTTTATTGGACTGCCAAGCCTCCTTCCAGTAAGAGGCAGGAATGTGACTCTACTTTCTGCTTTGGAAAAACCTCACTCTGAACATAGAATCTGTGGTCACAAACACAAGATGCTGAAACATTTGTTTTCCCTTACTATGGATTTCTCTTAAAAGTCCTGTGAAGAAATTATCCTGATCTTCTGTACCAATGATTCAGGGCCTTTCTTCACTGTATTTTAAGACATGATGCTTTGACTTAACAACAAAGTACAAAATGTTTACTTCTGCTTTGCAATACTTTCATGCCCTCTTAGTTCCATCCCCTTCCCACGATTTTTAATCTGTAAAAACTCTGTGATGGACCACATAAAATCATTCAGTATGGAAAAGTATGGCCCATCACAAATGGCAAATTCTTGAAGAGAATATATTACCATGAAAACTTAGAACCTCGAAGAATATTTGGCAAACAGCACCCAAATAGTAACTCATTAGTATTCACACCATTTTTGCTGAGTGAAATCTATTTCTGAGTTACACTGAAATTTATCTTTGTATTATTCGAGTGTTCATGTCCTTTATATGACGTCAGAGTTTTGTGAATCTTCCTGGCTGAAATCCTTTTACCAGATCAAATATTTAGTCCTCAAGGAGACAGATTCAAAATAAAATACTGATGTTAAATTATATTTTAATTCAGCTCCAGTGAAATTGAACCAAAGTAAGCTATTTGTATATTCTTTAAAGGAAAATTGGAAACAATGTTGGCACTAGAGTGAATGCTGCCTTAGTGTCCCATCAAAAGGTGTTTTATTGTAAAACTTCCAATTACCTCCAAAAAAGAGAACTATAGCAAGAGTGGTGTCAGAATTAGATTTCTGTGTACTTATAGATCATTAGGATGTCATCAACTTTCTTGGTCAGACATCTTAATTTAACGTGTCTACTTTCTTTTATTATGTGTTTAACATATCTTGAAAATGAGCGTCCTGGGTTTTTTGGTTTGTTCAGGTTTGTTTTGTTTTTGAAAGTCAGGCTTTGAGAAATGGTGTAATCATGTTAAAGTAATGTAACCATCAGTTAAAGTTGATAACACTACTGGATTTTCTTTTCCTCTAGCTTTCTCTGGTTTGCTCTGGTTAGCTATTCTCTATCTTGCATTCAAGAAAGCATCTGGAGTAGCAATATTATTTGCTTAAAGTGTCAGACGTAGGATCAAATTCCTTGCTAAAACAATCTGGTTTTCGGTCCTTACTGTGTGCTACTGAGAATCCTACCATGGAAATAACTGGAATGCATGATATAGTTGCCATACTTCATCTTCCCCAGGAAATTCATCTTTATTAAATATATCACACTCAGGATGAGGTTTTAAAGAGACATCAATCCAGCCTTGAATCTTCATCTGTACTCTTAGATAAGTCGCAAAACTCAGTTGTGAACACAGTCTACGTAAGCAGCACATGCAAGCCTGGTAGATAGATTCCTAACTTTTTAGCTGGTTGCATAAACCTGTTTGTCTTGACAGGTCTAAATTCATAGGTACACTTACTACAGAGAACCATTCAAAAGCTTATTTTAAGAGCATGTCCCTATAAGTGACAGCATATTTTTTTACGTCTATCATGGTGCTAAAACATGATTATTTTTCTACAGTTGAAATTAATGAATGTATACAATAGTAGAAACATTTATTTCGACTATAAAAATTGACTTTACTATTGGCCAAGGCCTGTCAATCAAATTGACTTATTATGCACTTAAAACTCATTAGCAGTAGAATACTGTAGTTGTACATTTCAAATGACTGATGACTAGAACCGTGTGAAATTGCTGCTGAATTTGTCAATTACTGTGTGAAATGTTCATTGTAAAGATAGATTTTCACTCAAAAATCATGGCTTTAAAATAATCTCTAACAGTCCAAGGTTACCTCTTGTGATTATGATATGTCCCTCTTTTGCCCTTTCTCTTTTTTTCTGCTCCTTATCCTCTAAAGTCCCAATGGGATTTCTTTGTGTAGCAAGACGAAAGAATAAATTGATTTGCTGGGGACACTGTGGGACAGCAAAAATCAACTGCTTTTATATTTGGGGTGCTTGGAAGGGTAACTGACCAGTGGATCAATCATGGTGCACATTTTACTGGTATATGACCTTATGTACTAGAAATTAGAACTGTGAATTTCACTAATGCAGAAGGAGCAGCTGCAAAAGAGCTGGTACCTTTGTTCTGCAACAGCCTTCTGGTCCTTTCTGGTCAGGATGAGTGGAGCAGGATTTGAACTTTTTACTGAGATAATGATTAATACAAATTCCAGTGTTTGCCATATTGCCCACTTCACAATTAATTAAATTCCCTTGGAAACAAATTGGAGAAGCATTGTACATCTTGGCCACAGACAATTTTGCGTGGCCAAAACAGTAACAGTTCCTGTAATTTGTCTATGATATAATGAAATTAAGTGATTTAAATAAATTAAAAATGGACTGGATTCAGCTTTCAGTAATTAGAAGTCACTGAAGGACTGATACAGCAGAAAATAGCCTATGTGGCTGCTAGCCCAAGGAAGCTCAATGGGACTCTTACTTTTGTCTAGCAGGGATGAGCTCTGGCAGCTGAGGAAGCTCTATTCCATCTAGTAGGTGTAACACTCTAGGAACTGGGGACATGGTAATTATCTTCTGAAAAAAACCCAAATGTTCAGTGGATGACACGTGTAGGATGTAGCAGTGTATCCTTGGCAAATTTTCTCAATAGATTTCCATCCTTACGTATAGCCAGTCATTTCTTTCCTTACACTGAGATGCACGATTTGGGAAACAGCTGTAGAAATCATTGCTGAAGACATCTATTGCCAGGCACTAGCCAAAAGAGGAACGGTCTCACTCCTTAAAAATAATCTTCTGGTTTGAAGAGATGGAAGCTGAGTGTGCCAGAAGTGTTTCAAAATGTTGAATCCTCCTGCCCCACACACCCATCTGGTAGGCAAGCAACCCAACTTTTCACATACAATGTTAGCATCCTATAGTATAAAATACCATTCTATAAAATACTATAGCTTGCAATGAAATATTTTGGGGTGAGAACTAGAATCTGGCAGTTATTTTGTACTCTTATTCTGACTGCAAATATTTTTTTGCCACAATACTGATCCTAAGGAAGCCCAAAGTATTAACAGATTCAAAAAGGACGCATTTATTCCAAATAAGCATACTGAAGGACTTTTTAAAATGTTGCATTAACAGGTGTACCTCAGCAAAACACTAGTTTCCAGAGGATAGGTGGTACCACAGATAGAAGTTACCTCAGAGTGGGCTCATTTCTTTTCCTGAGCATCCCCACTCCATTGTCAGAAACAAGATGCTGCCATGGTCACCCCTCTATCAGACACAACATGAAAGTTCTGCTGACACCAGGCTCATTTTATTGTCTTGTTAAAAGTTACAACACTGTAACAATTATAGGGATGTCGGCTTTAGTATGAGATAGTTATTCCTTATTCTGTAGGGTCATTCTAACATGAGTTTCTGTTTAGACTAGTTGTCTAAGAATATGTCTTACTCTGGGGAAATGAAAAAAATTTAAAAAAACAAAAACAAAACAAAGCAAACAAACAAAAAAACAACCCACAAAAATTACTTAAGGAGTTTTGTCTAGAATTCTTTACAAGCAGGTCTCAACATCAAGTTTAATGAGCATAGTATAGCCAAGAAAAAATATTGTAATGGAGAAATTGAAATTGTCATTATCTGGTAAATTATACTGATATTTCCCACTTTTTAGTTGAGTCTTATATAACTAGCATGTTTTAGAATAGAAAATACATCAGTGAACTCTCATATTTCATTTTTCAGTTTGTTTTTAACACATTTGTGGGAAGGGACAGGAAAATTCAGAAAGATTTGCAGCATGCCTTGGCTGAATTTTAGTTGGATACTGCTGCCACACCAATTTTTAAGTGACACACATGATGAAACCAAGCAAAATGTTGGTATGTACAATTGTTTACCTCAGCTACAACAACACTACTCTGCAGAAGAACGAGAAACTGTAAAGTTTCATGAGTCTGAGGTACAGATATATTTTATATATCTTACAGTATAAAGCAATGCTACACCCAAAGACTTAGCTGGTTGAAAATGTAAGCACTCAGGCTAATTTATTTTGGGATTCCGGGCTTGACTGAAGCACATAGGTACGAACCCATGCGCTGTGAATTCGGTGAATCACAATGATATCTGCTTCACTGGCAGCAAACAGAACTGCTCAGGTTTAACGGAGGAACTCAGCAAGTGAAAGGCAGTCCCATTCCCAGGCAGGGAAAAGGTCTGGGGCTTTGCCCCCAGTGATGGCACTCCAGGTGGGTGCCCCCTGCACGAGCTGTGCTTGTTCCTGGGCAGGGAAATTCAGCGCACAGGAGGATTCTCCCTTTGGAAGGTGAGGGTTACCCAGCAGCCATGCCAGGACACCTGCCTGGCATTGAACAGGTGACAGGGACCTCCCTGATATATCTGTGCTGCGTTTGGAGGGGAGTCAGTGGTCAGGGCCTACCATCCCGGTGTGCCTGGTAGCCGAGTGCTGCTCCAGACATGCCCAAACAGGCTGCTCATGGGCTGCCTGCAGGCTGGCCCTAGGCAACCTGACAGGCAATAGTGTGCATAGGAGAGTACATGCGAGTCAGCTGCTGGGGTGCACTCCTGAGACTGCTTTCTAGCAGCAGGGTAGAAGCAGCTAATGTAGGCAATTATAACAGAATCTTCACCTTTCTGAAATGAAAAAGAGACTCGAAGCAAATCTCAGATCTGAAGACTGACCTCTCGTTTCAGACTCTGGTAGGATGCCTTCCTACCTGCAAAGGATAATCACTACTAGCCAGAGAGAAAAGGTCTGACTGTGATGTTTAATGCTCTACAGGTCTGGTAGCCTCTGAAACAGGAAAAAAGAGTAAAAAAGAAGTAATTTTTTCTTTGAAATGAAAACTGCTAGCCCAGACCTGAAAAACCAGAACTAATATTTTATACTGAAATACACTCATGAGGTGACAGCAAGTTAATTAAAAAAAAGCAAACAAAAAAAACCCCAAATGCAACTCAGCTCCCCAACATATGTGTAATATACACATATTTGCCATTGTTTGAACTTAGTGTGATTTTCATTGTAGTTCCACTTAAGTTGCTCTAAATCTTTTGGAGCAAAAAATCAAAAGTATTTCATCCCACTGAGAGAGTTCTTAACAAAAGAAAGAATAAGGAAATTAAAAAGTGTAACTCTAGGAGAAACACAGACATTACTTGTTACCTGTGTGAGAACAACAAGGGCCTACAAACAAGTACAAATGGCAGCTTTTTGAATAGAAAAACATAATAAGCAATAATCAGTATCTTATAGCATGATAGCCAAAGGCAGTGACATTTGAACAGCATGTCTTCTCTAAGCTTAGCTAGCTTGGTAGTGCATATCTGCAAGTGCTTAGCCATGTTAACATAAACCCTCATTAGACAGGATTAGGCAAGAAACAGTGACAAACAGGGTGGACACTAACCCTCTGAGGAACCAATTCAGGCACTACACACTAATTATCCTTTTAAATTACTTTAGGATTCAAGGAATGAATATCAGTGTATGTGTATATGACTACATGGGGAATTGTGTTTTACATACTACAACCTGTTTGTATTTTGCAACAGTTTTAAAGTTATTTCTACCCCATAATCCACTGTCAAAACCTTAAAGTGTTTATTCTTAAGAATTCCAGGGTAATGAGGAATTAAATTATGATATTTAGATGTTTTACCTTGTTCAGAATAAACCATCCAGAAGCTACTTCCTATAAGTGCCTATTAGCAAACCATTTTGGAAAAGCAGTTTAGGAACAGCAATAGCCCCAAGTTCAAATAATGTGAAGTTCAGTAGCTTTCTCTGTAGACTCCATTACGAGAAATCCCAAGTAAGGATGACTCAAAGAAATTACAGAAGCAATTGCTAGCTCAGTGAATTGTATTTTGACTTTTCTTTGTGATTCCTTACCTTCTTTTCAGGTGTTGAATTTATTATTTGTTATTTGTAGTTATTTGCAGTTATTGCAGTTATTTGTTGAATTTGCCTCTAATATTTTTCTGTAAAGTAAAATTTACCCTCCTACGGTTATAAGGATTAGTAAAAGGGTTAGAAGTAACCCTCCTAAATTAACCCTCCTACAGTTCTTAAACTATCTTGCTGTCACGAAGGTAAGCTACCATAACAAACCACAGTCATATTCTGGATCTATAGTGTTGATTAGCTGATATTTCTTTTTAAAGCAAATAAATAGAAGAACTTTGGTTATACAGATGTTAAATGTCTCATACAAATTGTATTAAAGGAATGTGATTAAAAGAAAAATTATAGAAAGGTGGTAAAATAGTGAAATCTTCCTACATGTACTTGGCAAAACCTAATTTTTACATTTATTGGCTTTTTATCTTTCCCTTTTAACACTGATTTTTTTTTTTATAGTCTGAGGTTATTTTGTGAATGTCATTTTGTGAATGTCATTTCATCACAAGTGTTAACAAAACAAATTTTAAATATAAACTTTGGCAGAAAATGTAAATAGGGACTTCGTTTTTGGGCAAAGTTTAAATGCTTTTAAGCATTTTGCTTTGGAGCGAAACCACTTACTGTGGTCTTATTTGACTTTGAACAGTGAAAAATAATGCACCAGAAAAGCTTTTACATCTCAAACTAAAGTTAAGCAATTAGTAGTAATATTACTAAAATATGGCATGGCTTTTTTATTGTACAACAATGGAAACATTTTAAAGTGCTTGTAGGTGCAGAAGTTTGATCTTCATTTTTTGTTACTAATTTTCATAAGTCAAATTTTCAAAGAAAACTTATTTTGGTTAATAAATATGAATGACAATATTTTTCATGCTATTTGACTAATTTTATAAATGTAATTTCAGTGTGTATCTGCATTTCTTACACACAAAGAATTAATCAGAATTGCACACAAAAATCTCGTACGCTCATTTCTGACTCCATTAACATAGAATGAAATTCTAATCTGCTCACTTCTGACATCAGTGTTACTTCAGATTTATCTTTTACAAAATTCGTACTGTAAGCTGAAAGAAAAATAATTGAGAAGGTCCCTTCTTTCAAAACCTGTTATTTCAGTCAGCAAATGAATTTTAAAATTTTGTCTTTCTTACTCTTTCTGTATTAAGTAATGAATTTGACTTCATGGACCAGAAATTCAACAGAAATAAAATAGCAGCAACATATACACAGAAACCAGATGTATACAGAGAAACAGAACCTCTTTTACTTCAGCCCAGTTGCTGGGAGGTAAAAGGCATTTATTAGCACTGATTGTAGTAGGCATGGCCCTTAGTCCACCATCTGTAGGAATATTATGCATGACTATATCTGTGGCAGAGAGGAGTTCAGGATTAAAACGTGGATGGAAAGGTGGTTGAAAATGAAAGAAAAATGCAGAATGCCCTTTGGTAGAATCCATTATCCTAAACCCCAGTCTTGGGAACATGAGAACACCCTTGGCATAAACATTTGTGTTGAGGTCAAGTGGGATTAGAAGAATATATATTTGGATGCCTGGGGCTATGTCACAAAAGAAAATATTAATTAAAAAAACAAGCTAGAGATTTTACTTGCCCTCGAACTACATTTTCTTTTAATACATTCTTTGGATTTTTACAGTCAGTGGACTTGATTTTGATCTCACTTGTGTTGGTTTAAATCAGAATAAGTCAGTATAAACCAGCACATTGTTCTGATATCATATCAACCTAAACAAGGGGAGAGTCTTAAAGCATGTTGCTTCAGTGCAGCTGGCTAAAACAAGGCTGCACTTGCAGTTAAGTGCATTTAGTGTAAGTTAGGATTTAATAGCACTAATCTGCCATGTGAAAAAGAGGCTGTTTGTAGGGCTGAGTTTCATAAAGTGCTTGGTTCAGACTCAGGGCTGAAGCCTCTGGATCCCTGAGAGTGCTTGTAGCATGGAAGTCACCTCCAGGGCTTACATAGACACTTCAGGACAGGTGAACAATAACAGGTGGGGACGCGTTAAACCTTAAAAACTTACTTTCTGGAGGACTTCTTCCCAATTTGAAGCTAAAGATATACAAAGTGATTTCATGAATCAAGCCTGCAGCGTTCAGTTAGAAACTCTGCCGAGGACAATGGCAACCTCTGATTGCATCACTGTCTAAATTAGGAAAAGATGTTGCTTATCTGACCTGACCTTTTCCTAATCTACATACGATAAAAGTTACACATTTTCTCTCAGATGAGCTGGTCGAGATCTGTTAACCACCTGGCCTCAGCTCTGTTGTCACAGGACCTGTTATTTTCTCAATTCCAAGATATGCTGCTGTGTGTTTGTGCTGGCTACTTAGGAGAGGCTTTAAAGAGCCACAGCAGCTAAAACAACAGATCCTCAGGACTTGTAGGCTCCGGAATGAACAGAAACAAATTAAGTTGCTGTGGGAATTGAACTGGGATACGTCAAGGAACCAACATGTTTCTTGCTAAAAAGGAAGAAGAAAAGATGAGAACAAGAATACCTTGATCAGATACTTGCATCAGTTTGCTTATTAAAGTTGAAAGAAGTATATTTCTATGCAAATGTAAAAATATATTTTATTGTTTTTACAGTGTGATGTCAAAAGATAAGGAGTTTTTATTGCTGTACTACTAAACAAAATTTTGGCCCATACCCTGCAAAAATGTGCTTCCATTTTGTACCTGCTTAAAGCAAGATCACCCAATCTTTCCATCTGTTTAAGGATTTGCCTTATATTTCATAGTGATTATTGGGAATAATAGAAAGACATATTTTTTAACATTTTATAGATTGTATTGACTTATTTTAATGGTAAAGTATAATGATGCATCATTAGGTGATGAAGGGACTGCCTCAGGAGGAGTAATGAAAGAAAAGATTTGAGTGCACTCTTACACTACTTCCATTAAACAGGTTTGAACTAAATTCAACTTGAGTATCATTAGTTGAAAAAAACCTCATATTTTCAAGCTAAAGAAAGTATGGTGCATTAAACAGATTATTTGATCATTATTTAGAAACCAAATTGCTCAATAAACACTTCATTTTCCTAACAGAACTAGTATTCAACTTGGCAATTTGTATAAACAATATGTATGTTCTTAATGTATATGTTTAACTACAATAGTAAACATAAGCAACCTTTTGCCTATCATATAATGCCCCTAAAGGCATTATGGGTTAACAGTGATTTAATCCCCTTATGCATGCATAATATGACAAGCTTTGCATAAATGATAATAAATAATTGGTATATATAAATAATTCATCATTTATTTTTGCAGTAGAAATAGAATTCGCAGACATATTTTAAACAAAGGGAATAGCAAACATGATCTCAATCAGAAAAGGGGTTAAATCACATTACACAAAACAATGTTTCAAATAATCAAGACATGCATGCAACATATTTTTTTATTTCTTTCATGCTAGCATATTATATTGCCAAGTTGTATTCAAGTATGGAACAATATGTATTTAGCACTATCATAAAATAATGGAAGAAATAAATGCTATATTGGGCATTTAATCCAAAACAAGATGGAATAATATGTTAGAAAAATAATGTATATACTGTGCTCTCTAGAGAATTGGACATTTTGGTGGATTTTATTTTTTACCCTGGAATCAGTTCTACTGTTTTGGGGAGATTCCTCTAGCCCTTCCAGTTCAGATAATAGCTGATAAAATTGTAACATGTAAATTTTTTTAATAGTAATTTCTTATTTAAAAACATTTTTGTGATTACACAATAAATTGTTAATTAGATTAATTTTTTCATGACATAATATCCTAGAAAAGGGAAAAAAAAGTATAGTGTTAGTCTAAATGGGGAATAGTTTTAATAGTTAAGAGTCATTAAGATTTCAGGATTCAATGAGTACCGCCGCGAATTAACTTTAGGAACACAATGCCATTCTTATTCAGCGAGGCAGTCAAATATGCACTTAAGTTAAGCACATGCATCAATCTCATTGACTTTACATTATTCTCTCCAGAGTATATTTCTTTTCATTAGGAAGACACTAGCTCTTAACTACCATCAAACTGCCGACTCAACTTGCTTCAATAAGTCCCTGTGAAGCTCCTCAAATCTTCTCTAATTTTGACCAATATAAAGAGCACTGGCGTTTGCAAATGTTATCATGTAATTTCTTAATGCTTTCCACTGAAAACTCTGTTTGTAGATATATATACAAATATATATATAGATATATATCAAGTAGGAGTGATCACAGTATGTAAAGAGATTAAAAATCCTGTGACAAATGAAAGCCCCCCAAATTACTGTGCTTGCTTTTCCCACTGATATTAAATACTATTGGTTAAGGAAGTGTGAGATACCTAGCTATTAATGTATTACTCTCTACCAAAAAATGCCATTATACTTAGATTCTAGCTTTTAGCTGTTTTCATACCAAAAGCAGAACCTGACCTCTCACCTCATGACTGCTTAAATATCAATAGCAATGTTAGGTATTTTGAAAGTGCAAGTTAATATATTTCTGTTATTTCCTTGTAAAGCAGAGAATTGTGATGTGCGCAAATTCGCCTTTGTTACTATCATGTCATGGCCACTCAGTTGTTTCATTATACATTATTCATTACTTTTCATTAGTTTCAACCAATTTCCTGATATTAATTCATAAATCCCAGAAGTTTCCCTACTTCCCATTTAAAATTAGATAAGAACTCTTGATACTATCTGATATAGTCACAAATTTAAATAAAATATTGCCTTTTTTTTTCTTTTGTTTTGCTAGCAGCTCGCCTAGAATTTAAATGTTTTGGTTTATTATTTTTCTTGGACCTCTCTCCTAACACTGCAGCATCTGACTGTGCCCTAAAAGGCATAAGACTTAAAAAGCTTCTTGCTTAAATCCAACATATCGAGTCTCAACATTCCTTCTCATTTGCCACCTGACCCCAGAGATATCCAAAATCCATAGGTTTGTTTTTTCTTATGAGTTCAGCTGCCTTCACATCGAACTGGCTGTCCCTGGGCCCGGCAAGAACTGCCTCTTCTCGGGGGATTCCCCAGAAGTTTAGGCACTCAGGTAATATTGGAGAGCTTTCAGGCTCATATTTCCTCCACCTACTACACCCACAGCGATAGACATTTTTCTGGAACACGTAAGGATTTGGCCCACTGCAAAGGGGCACAAATGCAACAAAAATCAGTGCCTGTTATCCAACAGCTCTGTGATCAGAGCCTACACACAGGATGTAGGGCACCTGTATTTCATTTCTTCCTTCTCTTGTGGGTCATCTGCACCAAAGCCTGTGATTTATATGCAGAAGCCATGGTTTTGATTCTTTGTGCTGCATACCATGTGGTATGGGATAACAGAATATTTCGGTAATCAGAAATAGCAAAATCATGATTCTGAGGCAAAATTATTTCAGATTTGGCTTCTAGCCTCTGATGCAGTGCACATTTCACCATTCATACAAAACATGATTGGATCAGGGGGTGTGACCTGCTCATGTTGTCATGCTTTGCAGCCTGTCTGTGCCTGTGCACTCACCTGAGCATTGAAAAATGGAAGATCATATCCCTTCATTTCCAGGAAAGAACTGGGATCACATCCCATACCTTGCGTTGTGTGGAACAAGCATTAATGAAGAATCTGCTTTTTCCTGAGATATTACAGAGATCAGTTCTTTGAGACAGAGCACCACTGGACCAAACCAGGGCCAATGTCAGTGCACAAAATGTTCCGGGCATGGTGTGCTGGGGAGTGCAGGTGGTAGAACCAAAGCAGTGAAGGCTTGTATGGGTGCAGCTCCACAGCATTTTGAAACTTAAAAAAATATGCCTACTCCTCCTTCCATCTTCAAGGTCTTTCTTTCTGGTGAGCTGCAGGTTCAGCTCTCTAACATGGTAGCAAATAAATGTCTTTTTCCTTTCCTTGGGGAGGTAGTTCTCAGCCAGGTGGTGAAATCAGTGAGCTCAATAGTTGCACAAACTCTGCTCAATAGTGCAGAGGATGGTGCAGCAGAGTGTGTACAAGTGAGCAGAGGAGAAAAAATGGTGAGATAGCTGTTAGATCAACCCAGCAAGTATTCCTTAGCTTCACCCTGAGGTCAAGGCACAACCTGCTCTCAGTGTCTCCTGTTGACAAAAGGAAGGACTTACTTGCCAGCAGGGTGTTTCTTCCATTAAAATAAAAGTTGAAGAATAGCAGAAATGTTCCTTGGAAGTTTTTGCTCCTGATATATCTCAACTTCGCAAGAGTAATGTCATGATTTTCAAAAAGGAAAATTAATTTTAACTTGAAATCTGTGTAATGTTATTCAATGCAAAGTTATCTATATCAAAAGGTACCTAAACAATATTTTATTAATTATTTCTATATGTTAACTTTCAATATAATTAGTAGTAGCTGCTAATATCTTTGCTTTCCCTGGATATCTTTGCTCTAAGAAGAGAAAAAAAGTAACACTTTAAATAAGGTCATTAAAATTATATGCAAAGAGAAAAACCCGAGTAAATGTCTAATTTAAGTTGAATGTTCTCTTAAATTGATCACTTCTTAAGTGTTTGGGTTTTTTTCTGCTGAGGTATGCTGAATAGCAATATTCAATAACAAATACCCAAGCCTTGCAGCAATAGGTAAGAGCACACATGTAGGTTAGCATTTGGCCTCCACAGTGGCTTTTCCCCTCAAGTAATATTTCTGTCTTAGCCATTTAAAAAACCCAATGCAATCATGGACGCCACTTACAACCTACACAGTGGAAATTAGAGCCTTTTAGGGAAAAGATATTTGGCTGATAAAAACCTAGCTCCTTAAACTTTGGTGCGACATAATATTTCTTTTGGCAAGGGGTCACTGGTGCTCAGCATACATCATCACTAACTTATTAGATCTTGAGGCAATTAGCTGAAAACAAACAGAAGAGACAAGCCCTGTATTGAGCTATAGAAACCAGAAGAAAATAGCCCATGGCACTCCATTATTCCAGAGCTTCATCAAAGGCTATGCACTGGCTGCAGTTTAAAGAAAGGAGAGTATTGTTTTCATGTAACATCTATACTGTATTGGGACTTCACCTTGTTATTTTTCTCCTGCTTCAAGTTACATCCAAACTTGCCTTGTTATAATAGGGACGTGGAAACAACTTCTCAGTTTCTACCTAAAACAGTATATGCAATGTGTTGCTTGATTAGCTAAGGATTAAAAATCCAATTAGATCCTCCCTTTTCATGGGAAATCACATGAGGAATTTTGAGAAATATTACTGAAAACCACGGTGTAATGTGATTGACTATGAAAACATGTGACAAAGGAAGAACTGATATCTAAGAAACCCATGGAATCATCTAAGCAAACTGACCTTTACCTTTTGCAATGTAAATATGTATTTCTGAATTCCAGAAATTAGTTGAGATATATATTTTTACTAGTTTCAGTTAGAAACAACTTTTTTTTTCCCTACAGAAAAAGATAACCACTTCGGAGAAAATATGTATTATGGTAAGCATGACCCAGGTAAAAGTTATCATTAGGCTACAACTAATTTTATGAGTTTTTTCAGTAATGTGCTACACAGAGTGTTAAATATGGTGCTAAATTACAGAATGTGGCTTCACTTATATATAGTAAATAAAAATTATGATACAAAGAATGTGTGATTCTTATTTAAAAAACCCCAACTTTTTACTAAATGAAAACTTAGTTCATTGTTTTCAGAGAAGGGAAGTGATTGTTAGAGGTACATGGCTGTACTTGCTGCTTGTTTCTTTTCTGTCTGTTTAATAAACAGTCTTCTGTGTATGCTAATTGAACTGTACTAGAATCTTGCATACCACTGGTTTACTTTAAGCACAACAAATCTCTAAATTAATTTGCATTTTAAGAAGCTACATGTTTTAAGTTGAAGTTTTATAATACTTAGTGTAAATTTTAGGGAAATCTTTTATTGAGAGCACTGAAAATGTTTTAAATATGCAGATGTCAATATTACCTTCCTTATATCTTTTTTTCCCCTCTCTTCTCCACCCAGAATGAAAACAAACTAAGCAACTCCAAACATATAAACTGAGATTCCTGATGATATAAAGACCTTTGTGTATCAGTGTTGAATTCTGAACTTAGAGCCAACAAAATCTATCTCTGAAGGCTTGTAACATGATGGTGTAGGGTGTAGGATGAACAACAGTGCCATCGTTTTACCCCCTTCCCCACCTTCCCCACTTTTCTCTAGATTAATGATCAGATGATTTGTAGACTACCTTGCTCCTGGTGTAGGGTGTGCCTCAAAGCATTCTGCACTCTCTTGGCTTCTGGATCCAGCCTGTGAGGCAATTAACAACTACTGTTCTTAATTATGCTGAAAAGCTATGAAGAGATTAAAAGTAGGCAGAGCAGAAAAGGCCATCATAGTGGTATTTATTTCAGAATGTCTCATCTGTATTTCACTTCTGAGATGAGACTGAGGCTATAAATACTTTTTCATGTTCTGTATTAAGAAAGAAAAAGCCAATTCCCTCCTCATATGGAAATGTAGAGAGAGGCCTAATTGGAAAAAAAAAGACATTGCTGAATGCAGAGTATGACTTTTAGCCTTCTTTGTAATTAATGTTTGTAGAAATTGCAGTGTTTAAAATAAATCTAAAGAGGAAGAAACAGCTGTGAAAACTATTAGCTTGTATTTATTTTAAAACACAGTTTTGTTATTTGCAATCTTCCCTGAACAACACAAACATTAACTTAGCTTTTTTCCCATAGTAATGTCTCCTTTCCTATTGCTTATTTACTATTGCAGGTCTATATCTTTCATCTCTTCAAAGTCACTGGAGTGATTTACAATAGCCTTATCAATTTCATGTGAATGGCCTACGGAATGCTAGGATTTGGTCAAATTCTTTCCCACAAGAGGTTTCAATTTGTTCATCATTCCCTCCTGGTATCTGGTTTCAAGACATGATGTGCAGAATTACCTTTAGTATCAGTTCTGCAGATACAATGCATTAGCAGAGAAAATTAGACACAATTCCTTTCAGATCTGATGTGCTGCCGTTGTCTTTAAGTTGTCAGGGTGTCGAATTAATGGCAACTGGAGAAGGTTGCCATGACTTAAGGGATCACTGTAAAAGGAAAAACAATCCTTTATATCTTTTCTGAGGGAAAGGAAGGCAGCTGTTACACATTGCTCTGCTGTGAAGTTCCCCCCCACCTTTTTACTTTGTTATGCTAGCAGAGGAGACATATATATGTATGTATATATATGTACATACATATACAGAGAAAATTCCTTCTGTAAAATTAAAACAAAATCCATGTATGTGGTAACTTTAACTTTAAAAGCAGAAAATATGTCATTTTAAGCTTGATCAAATAAAGTTTTTTATGATGTCTAACTTTAAAATAAAAGCCATTTTCTCAAAAAAATCCTGAAAATATAGTACATCAGTTTTTACCAAGTTAAAACCATGTTTCTCATTATTATAAAATCTCATATATATAAATGTAAAATTGGTGGCAATTGCTTCTTGTGAAAAAGAAGTCAAATCACACATGCAATAGTTTTTTCCACTGTTACTGATTATATTTTCTCTGTTCATGAGTACTTATTTATTTATTTATTTACATTTTGGAAAGTTTTGGAAAGTTTGTGTGTCATCTTTTAAAAATATTTTAACCATGTAAAATTGGTGAAAGAGCATATTCACTTTAGAGTGTGTATCTATCATGAAGTATGGATGCAATTAAATGAAATTAATATGTACACACAAACAAACTAAAAATCTAAAGTGACATTATGTAAACAACACCAGTTTTATGCTCCTCTCACAACACTTCACATACTATACCTCTGAGGAAGCCTCAGTAAACACACAAGCTTTTCAATATATCTAGAAGATCTGAAATTTTGGTTTATGTACTATGCATATCCACCAGAAGCTAAAGGCCCTAAAAATCTTCCACCTTGAGCCCCAAAGTAAGGGTCCTTAGGGACTGTCTGGTTAAGCACCCAGGCTGAGTCAGCCACATATTAAATAGGATTTTGTGAAGAGTATAAGTCACAAGTTAAATAGGATTTTATAAATCAAAACAAAACTGTCAAATTTCATCTGAAATGTAAAGTATATTTTAGAAGTTCAGATGTAATGTGTTCCACATGCTATGTATAGCTGATTAAATGCCCTACTGTAATCTGATTTAACAGATGTTTCAAAGGAGTACCTGGCTGTACCTGAGGTATTTTAGAGTGAAATTGCCATGTTTACATGAATGACTGAGAAAAGCTACCCCCAAAAACAGGATTGACAATGTTGTGATCTCATGCAATTGAAAGAAAATGATTCACAGCCCTGCTGTTAATTCGATATCAGAAACATGACTCTCAGATTTCCTGCCTTTTACAATGAAGCTATAAACTGTCTTTCATGAAAAAGCAAATATTACTTATAATCCTTCCTCAAACTGCTTCCTCATTCCAAATAACCAAACTTAGATGTAGTAAGCTTCAGCTAGATCACTTCCCAAATCCTAGTTATGGACTAGATGTTGCAAGAGCCAGATTATAACCACAGGGACTTTGTAAAAAATCCATCACTCTTACCAATATCCCAAAGTAGCTGCTGTTGGAAGCAGCATTTTTCTCATACCTCATGCCAGCTCTCAAAATAAAGACAAAAAGTCAGGAATATGGGAAGACTTTGAGTGTCAAAATCCAAAAATTGCAGCCCAAAATTCCTACATGAGATAGCTGACTGGCTAGCTCAGTAAGAACCTCTATTCACAAACTGCTTTTAATTTCAAAGCAAAATCTTTCCTGAGCCTCCACTTCTGTACTATGTAACAGGGTTATATTTACCCTGAGGAACTTACTGCTAGAAATTAAGCAGACAACACCTTAATGACTTCAAGCATAATTGAAATTATAGAGGAAAATCTGGAAATTAAAAATAAACTAACAACATTAGGGTATTCACAAAAGAAAAAAGAAGTTTCAAAAGCTGTTTTCTTCTATACGCCATTGATCCCCTACCCGCTGTATGAGTCAGGAAGGAAATGTGAGACTTTTACTGTGTTTTACATGATTAAGAAAGGGCTTATTCTTTCACTCCCTGAAGAAACCCCCCATACATTGATTATAGGGTGGTCCAAACAAGAGAATTCACCTTTCCTGTAGAAAAAATAGAAATCCATGCCAATCTATGGAATCAGAAGCCTGCAAGTAAGACAAGGCATCACTCCAACAGTATGATAAGAGCACAGACAGCACAGACCACATTTTGGTCTCTGCTCCTGGAACTACATTTATTTTGGGTGTTAGTTTTATTCTGATAACTGTTTGATGTTAGACAATGTAACTAAAACTATATGTAATACTGAGATTTGGGTGCAGACTGAGACACTTAAGCCTAAAGTAATCTAGACGGATTTTTACCTTTTCTCTGAGCAAGATCTTTTGCTGATAAGAAGTTATGTAAAAAATTTCAAATACTGGTCATATTTTGAAAAAAAAAGGAGGAAAGGTTACTTAATTCTTGGGAAGAGCAAATGTAAATACTAGTCTTTAGGAAGAATGCTATAAAGGAAAGGTAATGCTTGAGAACATAATTTGTATGAGCAAGTTCTAGAAATGCTAGAGCTTCAATCATATTTCCACTCACTGATTGATTATCATTTAGCTTCACCTAGCTCTCTACTTAACATGGGCTTCTATCTTTGCCAAACTGTTTCCACAGACACACTAGTGGAAAAATGCAGCCCTAATCCTGAGTTCAGAATCTGCAGTGGATATCAGGTTCCAAAAATTTAGGCTTTCCTATTAAATTATTATTTTATTGAATTGGAATCATAGCCAAATGATCAAGTTATTAAAGCTGCAAATAATTAGGAAAGACATCTTTTGAAAGGACTGAATAATAAAAAATAAATAATCATACGAAACCTTCTGATAACATTTCACTAGACTCTAAACTGCTAGTGTTAGAACTGAGCAGAGAAGGAACCAGGGGTTATGCAAACAACAGTAAAGTGAGAATGAAAGCAGCTAGAAAAATAATAAAACATGTATAACTGTTGAAAGAAAGGAGAATTTAATTGCAACAAGTACAGAAGCAAGGAAAAACAGAACACTGGTAAAGGAGTTGAAAGGATACACGGAGAAAAAATATATTTAGCTGTGAAGAATATATCTTCCAGATCTAATACAAAAAGAATCTTTTAATAATTATTTGAACAATAGGGAACTCCTAGGAGTCTATAAGAAAATGAGCAAAGGCAGGAAAAGGGTAAACAAGAAAAATGGGGTAAATACAGTCATGTTAACCTGACATCAGTCCTGAGGAAAACAATGGGATGACTGGTATGAGACTTGATTAATAATGAAAGGAGGGAAATATAATTAATGCCAATCAATGTGGTTTTATGGAAAATAGATCTTGTCAAACTAATTTGATATTTTTGTGAGATTACAAGTTGGGCTGATAAGGTAATAATGTTGATACAATATACTTCGACTTCTACAGAACGTTTGATTTCATGCTACAGAAGGCGTTGGTGTCATGGTTTTATCCCAGTCAGCAAATCAACACCACACAGCTGCTCGCTCACTCCCCCCACAGTGTGGTGAAGGAAGAATTGGAAAAGTGAGTAAACTCATTGGTTGAAATAAATATAATTTAAAAGATAAAGTGCAAGCCACACATGCAATCAAAGAAAAACAAGGATCCATTTACCCCTTCCCATGGGCAGACAGTTGTTCATCCAGCGCCAGGAAAGAAGAGCTCCATCACGAATCATGGACTTGGGGAGACAAAGGCCATCATACCTAATTCCTTCTTCTTTCCCCAGCTTTATGTGCTGAGCTGTATGCTACGGGATATCCCTTTGGACAGTTGGGGTCAGCTGTCCCAGCCATCCCCTCCCAGCTTGTGATGCATCCCAGCCTCCTCACTGGTGGCGTGGTATGAGAAGCAGGAGACACCTTTACTCTGTTTGAGCACTGCTCAGAGTAACTAAAATGTGTCCTTACTATCAACACTGCTTGTGGGCACGAATCCAAATCCTAGTCCCATGCTAGTTACTGTGAAGGAAATTATCTCAATTCCAGTTAAAACCAGCACAACTGGTTAAGAGGGATACAAAATCAACATGGCACACATCAAGTGGATTAAAACTCTCAATCCTCAAGATTAAAAATCTCAATACCTCAAGATGTAATAATAAATGGGTAATGATCATCAAGTATCTCTGTTTGTAATAAGATCCTGTAGGTCATGGGTTTGAGCTCTTATTTCTGAACACACTCATTGATAACATTGGGATATTACAGAATTAAATTATTTGAGGAGACAAGAAAAAAAAAGGAAGGTTAGAAAATACAGAAAGCCAAGTTACTGATGCTGTATCTAATATAAAACTTAAAGCATATTCTTAACATGTGTTGCTTATACTCTCAGCACCATTGTAGCACATCTTTTTCTCAGGCACTAGAATATACACCAATCACAGCAGGTTGAGATCAGGCACAAGGTAAATCTTATAGTCTTTTTCAGCAGCTGACATCCAGGTTGCCAGTTTGGCAGCTTTTCATCATTTTGGCACCTTTAGTTGTGGATGGAGGAAAGAGTGGGGGGATTCAGAAGTGGTTTTGGCCAGATTAATGTGTAGGCAGAGGTGGGCCTTGCTAATCAACAAGAAACCTTTGACACCTTGGACAATGTGAAACCCAGGACAGTGTGAGCTTCTCTGAGGTAGCTCATCTGGAGGGTTTGGAGGAGGTAGCTCTCATAGAACATAACAGGCTGTGCTTCTGACATGCTTTCTCTAGCACCAACATGTAGCTATCTGAACATCTTGCAAATCCGGGACCACCTGAATGTGAATGAGAAATTTTCTTTTCTCTCTTGAGGTATCAGAGTTGTCTGTGGAATCTCCAGCTCATCCACAAAATGTTGGCATCAGACTCTGGAATTAATCTTATGACCCAAATGGGTGCTTTCCCTTAGCAATAAATCAGTTTAAAATGCATAGATCTGAAATTAAAATCATACTGATGGAAATGTGCAGGATGGACATCCTCAGACAGTTAGATGGATAATGCAACCACTCAAACTCTTTGTTTTAGTATTTCATCTGGTCCAAAAGGCAGGATACCTGAAGGAAAGTGAGATCCTGATACCAAAAAACAGATGTCTGCCTGATTACTCTAACTACCTATTCTCTTTGAACATTTCTTTAATGTTTAGAAATTTCCTTAGTGTGCCTGCTTTTCAAAGGCTTTATCACCAGAGGCTAGACTTGGGCTGGAGCAGTCCACGTTTGGTATCTTATCTTCACTACTTCACTGCAATGAATTCATTCAATCTTTGGGGGTCTGGCTCTGAAGTGAAGCTCTAAACTAAGAAGTCTACATAAAAAAATATTTTAAATGTAAGTCTAGGTGTTACTGTAAGCTTGAAGCACTGTCACAGATTGGAAAACAACAGACATACAAAATTAAGGAATTATTCCTAGCACAGATATTTGCAAAAAAAGAGCAAAATTACCTCAAAAGTTGATCATCTGTGTTAAGTACCCAAAGCTCCATTTTCAAATGTGATTGTAATCGTTATTAGTCCTTTACGTCTTCAACTCTGCAGCCCAAATCTTTTTGCCTTCTCTTCTTTCCTATTCATCCCAGGTAGGAAAACATGCACTGAGGACCAACTTTGGCAGGAGGTGTTGAAAATGCAGTGCATTCTGCCACCCCTGCTGTGTCTGACTGTGCCTGTAACAGCATGAGCTCCCTCAGCAGCCCTTGCTAAAGGAAGCCTTGATGGGGAACCTGGTCATCACTTTGAGAATCCAAATGGGAAACAAACCTGAAGGAGCTTGTGATACCTTTTTTTTACTCCAGACACTTCTTTCCTAAAGAAACCCTACTTGTCTGCAGCCTATTTTGGCATTTCCTATTCATGACGGAAACTGTGCAAGCTCCACTCACTGGGCAAACTCCTCAGGAGAATCTACTGGCTAGCTTTTCTATGCATGCTGTTGGCATTGCCTTATCAGAGCCTTTACTGGGTGGAAGAAAAGGATATCAGTGGGATTTCATCAGTCTTTGGGACTTTCTGACATGACAAAGAGTAATTTTGTCATTCATTTTAACTCCCCACAATTCAGGTAGCTCTGCTAGGCGCCTCAGACTCTTATGCCTTGCACGGCCATGGTTGGCAGATTTTATCTATTTTACCATGCTGACTGGAATCTCTAGTTGATCTTGAGACCAGTGGTTATGGGAGATCTCTCTTCAGACCATTTCCCCAGGCATAGTATGATTGTAGTACCAAGTAGGGAAAGGGCAGGGAGCATTTAAGGTAAGTTTTTGCATTATCAGTGTGTCACTTCAATTGCTGGAGTCAGACAGTGGGAGAGAAAAGGCTTTAAAGGAGAGCAGATGAATTAATCTGCCTGCAACCTTTACTGAGCAGCAGACAAATGTGTCTATTTTACCTTCTCCCTGTATGACATAGTGTTTCTAATGAAGACACTGCATTTTTGGAACTGCTACAGCTGAAGAGTGATGTGCCAGTTCTCCCTACTTGAAATGCCCTGAAATCATTTACATTTGAGATTTCTGGAATCCTGGTCACAGTTCTATTGTTCTGGGAAAATCCCAGGTCTGTCAGTTATAAAGATACTGTTTCATTAATGAGTACATCTCCAAAAATGGAAAAAACATCTAGAATTTTTGTTTATTTTAATATTTAACTACATTGTCTTTGAGAAATTATTGCTGAAGACAGGCTGATGGATCGGTACAGCAAAGCTTGGGGCTGTAGAAGGTCAACAGGATTAGGCATTTTCTATTTTATGTAATACTCTATGCCTTA
Source organism: Dicaeum eximium (assembly GCA_013396995.1). NCBI lineage: Eukaryota > Metazoa > Chordata > Aves > Passeriformes > Dicaeidae > Dicaeum > Dicaeum eximium. Next base: position 828,143 of record VWZP01008963.1, on the reverse strand, counting down.
GCTTGAAATATTGGAAAATCTGTAAAGTTTTTTGCTTGAAGGAACTGTCAAGACCTGTTTGTCTGTCTCTGTTTACATATTGGAGGGTTTCTGAGGGTGTTCTTTGTCTCTGGAATCTCTGTTTCAAAGGGGCACTGCAAGTGTCTATTTGCAAGTGTTCATTTGAACCTACACTGGATCCCTTTGGCGTCCTCTCATATTGAATGGCAAAATCTTGGGCAAGAAAAGACAATCCCGATATCACGTTGTCATCAGAAAAATGTATGTAAAATCTTTGAAAGTCTAAAATTGAAATTTTAGTGAACAACTTAGTGGCTATGTGACCTCCACAGGCACCATGGGCCTACTCTGGGTGGGCCTACTCTTTTGACTACAGAATTAGAGTGGAGGCATAGGGAAGAAAAAATGGAAGTAATGTGATAACTGAGAGGGTTGCCACACGCTGTTACTTGACTTTACATCTAAACATCTAGTTTTTATGATACCTATATCTCACCTACATGTAGGTAGGAATGGGCAGCCCTTGCTGGCTGTCTAAAGAGATCCTTGCCTTGTATAATATAAATATGGATCTTTTTGGCAGCTGAACAGTCAGAAGTTATGGTAAGCTGAGATGTAATAATAGTGTGGGTGTGGGTATCTATGTTATTTGGAAAATAATATATGGCCACTGATGGAAAGCAGACCAATATATCTGATAAAGAAGGCAAAGATCAAGTTGTGTAAAATGAATGTTTTCATGAACATAGTATGAATATATCAGATGTTATCAGAACCACAGAATATTTTGAGCTGGAAGGTACCGACAAGGATCGTGAAGTCCAACTCGTAAATTAATGGCCTGTACTGGGACCAAACCCATGACTTTGGTTATTTAGCACCATGCTCAGACCCATGTACATGAGCAGACCACCACAGCATTTACAATTGCCATTCTGGATTTTAGCTCACCATAAATTATGCCCTTAACTTTTCCTTATTTCTGCACTTGCTGGATCTTTTCAGTACTATACGCAATTAACATTGCTTTCTGTGGAGCTGGGGTGATACAGCAGTCAGGTAATTTTTAATTTAGCCAACACCCACCTCTGAAACAGTGCATTTTCTCTGTTGGTACTTGATATCCTCATGCTAACTGCTTCTACATGTGAGACTTTTACTGCTAACCTTAGGCAACCTTGGCACACCAGTGCCAAGACATGCTTGTGTTACATTGTGCCTTTCGTCTTGGTGCTGTAAAAGCTGTATGACTGAGATGGCAAAAGGAAAGGAAAGAAAAAAATATTTTGCAACAACAGAGAAAGAGGAAAATGATAATGCCAAAAGAGATCAACATCAGAAGAGAAGTGGGCACAGATAAAAATACCAACAGAGAGCCACTGAACCAAAAGTTTTAAGAATTATTCAGCAGCTTGGCTGTTCAGAAATATATTTCAGTTTCACATGAAAAGTGACTTTGAAATAATTTTTGTAAAGCAGCCTGTTGAGCTATACCACATAATTTTCATTTTTTGGGGAGTGAACAAGAGTACTGCTTGAACCAACAGGAAAAGATATTGCTCCAAGAGAGGGAAGAAGGGTGACAACAAACAGCAGCAGCACCTATAGAAATGCACTGGGTAAAGAAAGACAACAGGACTGATACAAGGACATGGTCTACATGCAATTTTAATGCTATCACAACTTATGTGGTAGTTCTTTTTAAGCAATTAAGAGATCTGAGGAAAAGGCACTAGAGTACTTAAGTATCAGCCCCATGAACCAATAGATGTGAAGCCATGTTGCTGTCTGCCTTCCAGTGAGGTGAAAATACAGACAAAGAATAAATAAATACCACTGGAGAAACCTGCTTAACCAGCTGCATGGTCAGAGATCAGCTGGGGAAGGTCCCTGCTGAGGAAATACAATTCTTCTAGATTTGCAAGTCTGGATGAAGCCCCTTTTCCCATATGTCAAATCTAAATGTCTCAGCAACAACATTTTTCTGCACACATGTATGTAACACAATTATTTCTTATAACTTAAAAATCTACTGCAGTTTCTCTCCTTTGAACCAAAAATATGCATATGGAATATCTATTTCTATTAATAATATTTGTGTTGCATATCCTCCAAGTGGTTTGTACACATTGATTAATAACTATTTGTTTACCCATAAAATTATAAATCTGAAAAGGGTCTGAAAATACAACATCTACCACATGAAAAAAAATTGTAATATATTTTCAAAATTGTAAATAATTTTCAAAAATATTTTCTGCAATTAGAAATTGCATGTTGAAACAGACCCATTTTAGAATAAATACATTTATACATTCAATAAATACTAGGCAATAATTTGTGATGTAGTTAGCAATCAGAGAAAAAATCAGTCATATCATAGTTATTCTAATTGCTTGGTGAGATGTTTGCAAGTTGTTTAGTTGAGATAAATACCACTAATGTGTACTAGAAAGTTGCTCTTTTACCACTTGAAGACAACTCTGCAGAGTCCTCTCAAAGCGCATGTGGACCTGACTAAAGCTGCAACACAGACAAATCTGTGACTAGTTGGTTGCTCTTGCACTGTGATGTCTAAATTCTTCCTTCAAATGGTTCAGTTTATTTGTAGATAGCACTAGCTGTCACAAAAACTTTATCCTGAGTAGATGAGACCTTCTTTGGTGAAATGTTCTTAGGCCAGATGCTTAGCCTGTCATATTCTAAAGGCATCAACCTCATTTTGTCCTGTCATAGTTCACTTCCAGTGCTAGCTGTGGGGTAACCCTATAGTTGTACTTTAAATGGTTGTCATTACCTTGTCATGGTTATAATTTCTGAAATTATTCAAAATGTCTTAGTTGTAAAGTATGTGAAAAATAGGTTCTGATTGGATGGGGTTTTTTTGCTTTATTTCTGCCTCCTGTGGTAGTACAGTTTCTACCATAAGACAATTATTTTCTGGTCAGAAACTCTTACCTCCTTCACATTCTATTTAACTTTGAAACCAGCTGGGACTTCAGGCTTGTTCTTAAGTTCAGCATCTTGTCATATACTTGAGCACTCTTTGATTGATACAGATACAAGGTTCATGTAACCATACAAGAAAAACACTACAGACTTGTGGAGAGGCAATTGTCATCAGCAAGGCGATGTACCTGGTCTGAGATGAATTTCCAGATCAAAATGCGTATTTTCTTTTTGCTTTTTGACAGATTGTAGTTCTTGACAGATTTCTGGTTCTTCAGAAGTCTCTTGATGGCTGGAAGAAGTGACAGCCCTCAGATCGGAATGGCGTGCAACAGGCTACTGTGTTCTTGTACAAATCAAAGCACTCTTTCAAACTTGAACCCTCTTTTCTGAGTTGGGAAAAGTGTATGGGAAAAACGATTGTTCAACTTTGAGTAGCACAGATGACTGTTAAATATTCAGGTTAGGATGCACTGTGCAAGAGTCTTAGGCTGACACAGTCGGTCTGAATATCTTTAAGGAGATAGGAAGAAGGAAAATGAGGTTTTGTGTGTTTGGCAAATACATTGTTAGCAACATAAGCAGTTTCTCAGATATTTCTTAGACAACTTTGAAAGGATTGAAAATTGTGAAGGCTTTCTCTCTTGCAATATCACATCTAGTCAAAAGACAAGAAAAATTTTTAAAATAATGAATAATTTTAAGATAAAAACTGTTACCTTTTCCCAGGGTGCAAAATGGAACATATTTTTTTAGTTTAAAAAAAAGGGTTTTGTCGACATTTTTTTTAATGTTGGTGAAAAATAACGTAGTATTTCTTGCCATCCATAAGACAATTTTCAATGGCTGCTGAATTATTTTCAACGTCTGACATATCTTAACCAGTTACACTGACAAATAATCTTAACCAGTTACACTGATAAATATACTATATAGATTCTCCATTTTTATTAATGAAATAATAAGAAGCATTGCTTTTGGTTCTTTGCAACTGTGCTATTTTGATCAAGAGAGCATGTCAAAATGTACAGACATAGAGTTTGTGGTTTGTGAAAGTGATGTCACAAAATGCACCAATTACACTTGGCTTCAGCTGCTGCTACTTCTTGTTCAATGCCTCCACAAAGGAGCCTTGTAGCTGCAGGCCAGGGCTTGTGAGGGATCTGTCCCAGGGTCCAGCTTTGAGAAGCACCAATATAGGACTTTTACCCTGCTTTTTGCCAAATGGATGTTGCTGGGTTGTGAGAGAGTACATTAGCTAACTCTATGCAGGACAGGAAAAATTAAATCAGGCAGAAATAACATTATTGATGGAGAAAAAATAAATAAGAAGAGTTAAGTGCTCATAAGCTACATGCAACCCTGCTTGCAGACACTCTGTCTGTGGTAAAAGATACCCAAGTAAAAAGTAATTCAATGTAGAAGTGAACATTTTAATCATCCTGGCATGAATCTGGGATGATAGCTGACAATACTGAAACATTTTTCTTTAGGGATTTTGCAGTGTTCTTTTTAATGCAGGAGTTCCTTTCTACTTATTCTGACTCTAGTTGCATTCCAGTTAGGGTGTGGATTGGTGAGAAACTGAAAGGAATTGGAGTGTACTGGTGGTGGTTTGAATTAAGACATCACAACATTTGAATGAAGCTTTAGGATCAGCTCAGAAATGAACTTGCTGACAGAGATGAAATATTCATTTAGCTGTTGTCTCTTCTTTATGTGGCTGTAAAAGGAAGCAATTTAGTGGGATATGGGGATAAATTGGCCCATCTAAATTAAGTAGACACATACTTATTTGGGCACAGGTGCAACAGGTCAGGTCTTTCTTCTTAATTCCAACAATAAGCATGGAACAAGGAGGGCAAAGCAGCTGTATGAAGGACTCTAGCAAATAAGATGTTTATACCAAAGGGTTTTTTTTTTTAGTTATTTGAAGGATTGGCTGAACAAATCTTGTGTGGTGAATTAGTCTCTTATGACAGTGTGCAGTACCTTTTTGAAAAATATCTTTTGTATATCTTCTTTATTGCTACTTAAAAAAGGTTTAATTAACCTGATATAACTGGCAGGAAATTATAATTTGGATTATTTGTATTACTTGCAAGAAAGGTTGCAATGCAGCAATGCAAATTGTTTATTTGTTGTTTTGTTGTTGTTGTTTTTTGTGTTTTTTTTGGTTTGGATTTCTGAGGGTTTTTTGGTGTTTTGGTTTTTTTGTTGTTGTTGTTTTGTTCTATTTGTTTTGGTTTGTTTTGTTCTTTTACAGTTAGTACAAATTTGGTTTGAGGCATGCAAAAAAACCTGGAAGTCATTCATTGGTATGGTCACACATGAGAACATAATGCTTGACATTTTTTTTTACTAAAACTATGGATAGTGAATTGTCACCTCCACTTTCCAGAGCCCAAGGAAAATTATTTGAGACTTTCTGAATTTTGGTTTCAGAATTGTAAGGATAATTAGCAACCAAGCATCCTGCCAGTTGATAATATATCAGTAAGAACTGTGGTTTATGACTTCTGTGCTATTTTCTCTCAAAGTACCTCTTTAGGATATATTGCTGGGAATCAAGACTGGCTCATAATAATGAGTCTGGACTTTGTTTTTTGGTGATGACTGGTACCTGTTGCACAGTCTCCTTGTAACTCAGAGTCCCATCTTCAGTAATTATATTTGACTGACTTCCGGAAGATCTCTTGAAATCTAGGATTTAAACGGTAAATGTTGATATTACTGATGAGCTGTAGTTAACCGTAATTCCTCTAACTGAAATTATAAAATTATAAATTATAAAATTATAAATTAGTATGAAAATATTGTTTTGGTTTGTTTTGTGGTTTTCTTTAATAAATGTGAGACAAAAGAGGGTGTAACGTCATAATTTTTTTCTCACTAGCATTTAACAGGTTTTTCTAGGGACCTGGGGCACTGGGTGGGAAGCCGCAAAAAATAAAATGTCAGTTTTTACATACCGAATTCCCCAAGTCAAAACTGATTCAGATGTCTTATCTCCCCAGGTGAGAGGAGATTTTCTCCACCAAAGTGTCAAAAGCACTGAAAAGAGCTGATTTTACTGGGTTTGCTTTATGTGCGAAATAAAATGTTCCACATCGCCCTGTTTAACAGTACTGAGACAATGCCCATCTGTTCCAGCAATGGGGATCTCTCTGATGGAATGTCTCCCCTCATTCAACACACTTAAACATCATGTGGAGGTTGAATTCTTATTGTAACTGGTAAACAATAAGATTTGGAAAGGTCTGAGAATAAGATTAAAATGTTGTTATAATAACAAAGTTTGATTTAAACAATTCTGATTTCCTGAGAGGGTTCTCGATATAATAATCTTGTGTGATACAAACCCTGACCGAGACTGTACAAAAAAGTTGTTATTGCTCAAATATTACTTTCTAATTAGCCAACAAGAACAATTAGGAAATGCTTCAGGTAACTTTAATCTCTCTGCCTGGCTACACATTGTTCATTTATTATGCCAACAAATACATTCTGATATTTTAAAACAGATCTCTGTATGCTAATTTTCTTATTTCCCCATCTGAAAGACTATAGCCTCCTGACTGTTAATTCCCTTTGACAGTGAATGGTTTTGTTTCTTATTCACCTCAAAATAATGTATTGTTACGAAGGGATTTATAAGAAACAGTATCTAGGAAAAAACTATGATGCTGATCAGTTTTGACAACTAAAAATGCATTATTAATGGAATAATAACATTGGAAGCATCTTGAAAAGAAGCTGATTTTGAGGAGTTTATTTTTCTCTTCAGACTGAGATTCATTCTTCTAGTTTAGAGATACTTCTGGGTGGACAGGTCATTACAGAGAAGAATGCCAAAATTATTGCATGTTAGAAAGCCTTGTGATGCTGCCTGTCAAATATAGAATGATAGGTACACTTAAAATAAAGTCAGATACATTATTCCCATTAAAATCCACTTTTACAATATCTGGTTTGACATATAGAATAGATATTTTAAGTGGGTATATATGTCAGAAAGTGAAATTGCCTTAACTGCTTGATTTTACTTAATGGCTGTTGATGAAAGATACCATTTTTTTTTCCTCTGTGCACAGTCACATATGAATATAAATACTGGAACAAATATTTGAATAGCAATGCAGCTCAGTGCATCTCTCTGGCATTTTTGCTATTGAAGTAAATGTAAAGCTAAACCTTGAAATGAAACTACATGTTAATTCATCCTCTGCAGCTGTAGCAGAGGACAAGTAGTAATATAAATTTGCAATATGCTTACTCATACATTTAAGGTATAGTATCCCTAATATTATTTGCATAGACAACACAGTATTTAAACCTCATGTTTTAAGTCAGGGTTTTAAGCCTGTTTCAAGCCTTATTTTAAGCCTTATTTTAAGCCACAGTTGTTAAAAAATTCACTAAAAATATTTATACCAATAGCCAAATTATGATGTCTTACTGACTGTTCTCTAGGAAGACCAGTTTACCATCATTACTGGATTTTTTATTAATTATAGTATGTACTTTACTGAATTTGCTGAAGTGCTTTACTGGATGTTCTCCAAACTCTAACAGCCAAATGAAATTATATAAAAAGGATCAGCTGTATTTAAGGGTATGTGAAAGTGCTTTAGAGACTGGTTATAATTAAAGAGGTTGTAAACCAACACACAGAGTGCAGATGTCACTGCATTGCCATCCTTTCCTTACTTACATAATTGGAAGAAATTTAACAAGAATGACTCTGTGAAATACGAGAGCTTGATAAAGAATATACCCAAAATCTCTAATAAACATCTTTTCTGTTTTAAGTAATAGAAAGTGATGTCTATCACATTCATCACAAAATAACCATACATGAAATGCTTCCCTGAATGCACTGAACATTGCACATTGGATGAGATTAAACAAATTTAATAGATTAAAAGTGATGAAGCTGAGAAAGATGATAAAGCATACTTTACCCTCTTTCTTTAAGGCAATTGGGCCTAACTTTTTTATGTGCACTAATGAGTAAGAATGTGTTTAAAAAGAAAAGGAATGCTAGTCATACATCATTGTTGCTTTATCCAGCACCTTGTACTGCTGAGGTATGAATCTGTTCCTAAGAGGAGATGGGATAGACAGTGAAAAAAGCAGATTGCCAGGAGGCACAGAATTAAGGATGGGGGATCCTAGCAGGGGGATCCTAGTTGAAAATATAAACTTTAAATTTAAAGGTTAATTTGCACGAATATTCAGGGAAAGGCTACTTGAACTAAACATTCCAGGATCTTCATCACTGGGTTACTTCAAAAGCAAACATCAGCTTTTCTATTTGATATATGCAAAAGTCAGAAAGAGAAGGTTTAACCCTTTTCTGCTGAAGTCTTCTGGTGTCATTAAAGCTGCATGGTCTAATTGAAAGCACTTACTGTTTTAACAATTTAATTTAAAACTAACAAAACACATAAACTCTAGTGTATTTTCCAGGAAAACCAAAAGAATTATTGTGAGAAAAAAAAGTCAGTTCAAGGTATATTCCAGTTTATTTATATTTTTATCAAGTTTTTGATGTATTTCCTTCAGAAATAGTTAATTAATTATCTCTTTTAAAGAATGTATTTCATCATAAAATATAATAAACGTATGTTTTCTCAACTGAATTAAAATCAAGAATATATTGTGTTATGTTCTTTTGTTCTTGCGTTATGGCAAGAAAAAAAAATCAGATTTAGCATGTTGTGCTCTCACACTACACCAGCAAAGCCTGGACACAGAATATTCTATATACTGGTAGAAATGTTAAGTAAATTAACTTCCACAGTTGTAACGATGAATATACGAAGATGATTTACTGGTTCAAACAGTTGGAGAAAACCCAAAAATCTGTGACTCTTGTCTACAAGAGAAAGTAAAGGCTTAGGTCCATACATGAAATAAAAAATGCTCACTTAGGTGATGACAAATAATGAATTTAGTGGTTTGTTGCAGGAAGAGTTCTAACAAAAATGTTGCAATTAAAAAATGTGGACTATCTAATATTTTGAAAAGTACAATTATTGTTAAAAAAGTAATAATAATATTGTCAAAGTTTTGGTTTGCCTCTACATATGCAACACTTAATAATCATAGAATGCACTTACAGATGAGATGATACGAAGATTATTCAGTGTCTACATTTATCCTTCTGCACTTAGAGGCGATTTCAAGAAATATCTTTTTTATATTCATTCTTAAAGCTTAATTTCCATTTTATCACCAAGAAAAACTGGAGTAAAATTTCAGAAATTTTCATATAATCATTTAGGTTGGAAAAGACCTTTTGGATCATCAAGTCCAACCATTAACCCAGTACAGCCAAGTCCACCACTAAACCATGTCCTTTAGTGCCAGCTCAACACGTCTTTTAAATACCTCAAGGAGCAGTGAATCAACCATCTCCCAAACAACTTTGGTGAAGAAATTTTTCCTAATATAGAATCTAACCCACCATTCCCTGCTTCAACACATTCAATAAAGGAGGGAGATTCTCCTTAACTCTTTGTGTTGATTTATTAATATAAATATTTTTTATATCTTTTACAGCAGTGGGCAGGAGAAATTCTAGGTGGGATTTGGCCCTTCTAATTTTCTCCCTATGTGACATCATAACATCTCTGTAATCCTCCTGAGCTGCTGCCTCTTCTTCCAAATGTGATAAATTCTTTTTTTTTCCCCATGAGTTCTAGTCAGAGCTCTGTTCAGCCATGCTGTTCTTCTTTCCCCATGGCTCATCTTTCAGCACATGGGGACAGCCTGCTCCTGCATCTTTAAGAGTTCTTTTTTGAGGAATGCACAACCTGCCAGGACTCTTGCTCTTCAGGACTGCTTCCTAAGGGTCTCTCCAAACCAGTGTCCCAAAAAGACCAATTTCTACAGTCTGGAAGCCCAAGGTGGCAGTTTTGCTTGTGCCCCTCCTTACTTTTGCAAGAATCAAAACCTCTGTCATTTCATGACCACTGTGCCCAAGACAGGCTCCAGCTATCTGTCACCCACAAGTCCTTCTCTGCTCACAAACAGCATGTCCAGCTGGGCTCTTTCCCTAGGTGACTCTCTCACCAGCTGTGTGAGGAAGTTACCTTCTGGACACTCCAGGAACCGCCTAGACTTTTTCCCCTGTGCTGTATTTTATTTCCAATGGACCTCTGGTAAGTTGCCTGAATATACATATATTTCACTAATATACTGCTGTAGAAAATGCAAAATTATTTTTCTGAATGTGTGTGGGTCAGATTACTCTATGTCCAGCTACCAGTTTCCATACAAAATCACCCCACTTCTCTGTGCCAATCCTGGTGTGCAGACAAATAGGCAAATCTGTGTGAGTGATCCCATGGGCTGAAAATTTGGCCTTAAACAAATACATGGTGAATAATAAGCTCTGTGAAGTATTTATATTTCTTTAACCAATAATGAATAATGACAAGTTTCATATTATGTTCCTTTTATTTGAAAAAGGCTAGCAGTCCAGTTAATTTTTCTCATTTGAATAATGTTAAATAGCCAATGAATTTGATCACTTCATGACCCTACCTAATGCCAAACAGACATAAGCATCATTAAGGGACAAAAGTGCAAGTCTAGAGATGTGAATTCTCTTTTCAGTTCTGCACAGGCTTCTTGTGTGACCTGGGGCGAGTCTAGATTGCAAGGGTATAAATATCTCTGTTGTATCGTTTCTTCACTTAATTAGTGATAATACTCTTTTGTAGTTTCACAGGGTTACAATTTAGTTTCCCTAAAGAGTGTTTGTAAATAATTTTGACTTTTGCAGTCAAGTTTTTTTTAAATATGAATTTGAAAATTAAAAACATGTAGCAAAACCCAAATTGTATGACTTTAAAGTATTACAGCAAATCTAAAATATTACTAAAATAGGCTTCTGTAACTTATGCCAAAAGCAATAAACAAAAGTAAATGTTTTCTTCTTATGTTAGTGGGATATGTTGCACATTTCACTTGCCAATTCATATCTTGCTTAAGAAGACATCATAAACAATGCTCCCTCTGCAAATTATCTACCTCTTTATCCCCTCGTTCACCATGTTGTATTTTGCTCTATGCAATGCATATGCATATCCATACAAAGATATGTTAATATATATATATTGAGATTTCCTTAAGAAAAATATGTTAAGAAAACATAAATATTTAACTGATACTGGGAAAATAAAAAGTTGCCTATGCAGTCTTAATTCTGCCCCATTTTTTCAGTGAATTATGAAGTACATTAATTTCAAGGTCATCTTGCCTTTCTCAAGAATAAAATATAAAACCATATCCTTTTTTTCTGCCAAGGCAAATATAGACAATCTTGCAGTACTTAATACAAGCACACATTTAAGTTGTACTTTCAAAATATGCCACAGATTAAATATACTAAGGTGCAGAAATATTTTTGCTGGCCTA
>VWZP01008963.1:789264-814264 GCA_013396995.1 Dicaeum eximium | reverse complement strand
TAAGCAGACATAATTTCTAACCATAGGCAAAAACAATATAAGATGTCTTTAATGATGTCATATAATGTTGAGATAAAATATCACAAGATCAAACTCCAAATGAATCGTAATAACCCAGATTTTACTGAAAAATGAGAACCATTATACTTTACAGTATCCTTTTTTGCTCCTGAATTGCAGAATACTCCTCCGAGGACACTACTTACAGAAAGAGCGAAGGTTAAGAAAGATTAGAGAAAACCAGTTTTCAAATGCCATGTAACTCTTCATAATTTTCTTTCCTATTCTATGATAATCATTATCTGTTCCACACCCAGCCATTCTACTGTTGGTTGGAGACCCCACAACACATGGGACAAAGCAATTTCCTGAAGACAGACCTTTACAACACACTAGAATTGTCCATCTGTGTAAGCTCTGTCTGAATGACTCAGTAATCTGAGTTCCCTCTTGTGTGTGTTCAATAAGGCTACTAGCTGCAAAAAGTGGTGGAAGGAAGGAGCAAAACTTTGACCAAGTCAAAATGTTCGTCACTCACCTAAGACTTAACAAATAAAGACAAGAAGTATAATTTTGTATTTATGCCTTTTCTGCCTCTCAAAGTAGTATATAGACATTAAAGTTGTTGTCAGCTAAGAAAAATTTGTAAAGTGCTTTAATGGTGAAGAGACTCAGAATAGCCATTCTGCAACAGCTAAAAAGGAGTTGTTTAATGGGTATCATGTAAATACATGGCATTTAGCTTTCAGAATAATCTTGAAACAAGGGAGTATGTTCCAAATACAAATTTGTATATGGAAAAGTTAGTCATGTGTATTTACACATCAATAAAAGAATCTGTACTTATTGTAGGTTTAAATCTTTGTTCAATTATAAAGTAAGGCTATTTTGGCTGCAGATATCGTGTGGATGGACCCTAGTTTTTTTTTAATATCTGCTGAATAGACTCAGTTAAGGAATCAATATAATGCTCAAGGTCAACTGATATTTTTCCAAACTGATAAACACATAGGACATGTCACCCTAGGACAACATCTCAAATAAAATATTGTCAGAAAGAGTGTTAAAATGCCTCTTACGATGTTTACAGACTAATCAAATACGACAGAAACTAAAGCCCTCAGAAAGGCTGAGCAGTATCTTGAGCTTGCATTCACGACACACACATTTTTGAGTATAAAAGTGAACAATTCAACATGAACATTTGACAGATGTTTGAGGAATTCAGTTTGCTTTCCAGGGAAAAGGGAAAAACACACCTTTGAAAGATTCAAAGTTGTGAAATTGAGAAATCCGTCCTTTGGTTCTGTTTGATAACTGCGTGAAATGAAAATGAAAATACTAGAAAATACTAACCCATAATAATAATCCAATCTCATCTGGTAAAGCAGTGATTGGGTACTAGTGCATATTGCTGCTTCCCAAGCAACCTCCATCTCCTAAGTCCCTCAGACAGAAACTAGACTTAACATACTCACTTGTGCAACTTTGAAGCAAGCAAGCAAGCAAAACAGAGCAAGTCCCAGTAAGGTTCCTTTAATCTGAGGTGCTGTCTTTCTTTCCTCTTTACTACTGCTGTCACTGGAGCAAGTACAGCTCAGTTAACAGCTCGGTTGCTTAAGGGATGTGCCTCAACACTTCCTTAGAAAGACTGAGCATAAAAGTGTGAATAAGGCTTAGTCTTCATGAAGGTATTTGCCCCTTGTCCTTTGTTTTTAGAATGCCCCAGGGCACTACCGGGTGCCAGTTGAGTTGTGGCTCCTTCCAGGTTGTTTCATGCAATGCAGTGTGTATGCACTGTCCTAACATGGCACACAGAGCTGTTCTTTGGCTGCTGGAAATTTTGGAACCACTGGTGGAACTTTTTCTTCCTTTTTTTTCCCCCCCTTTGAAATTGCTGTACTAACTGACACCCTTAGTACAGATGTATCACACTCCAGTTTTTACCAGTTCACTTTTCCTACAACCTGTTTAAACTACCTCTCCAACTCCCCGTTAAGTGTGATTCAAATTCCCCTGTACTACCCAGGAGTAAATACTTTCTCATCAACATGTACAGAATTTTTCTGTTTTCTGGTTTACTGATAGTTACTGTGCTAAATGTCCACTTTGACTCTAGAAAGAGTTACATAGAAAACCAATTGTGACATTTGTGTCTGCTCAGCTATAAAAATATCACTTTAAATATGTTATATGTGCTCGTAAATCCATGGTCACAGAAACAAACACCCCTACTTTTACTGAAGGAATATCAAAGCAGCCAAGACAAAGTCAGATATCAGGAAATGGTAAAATGCAAATAAAGTGAAATCTTATCTCTGCCACTTGAACTATGATATTTTTGTTATTTCTGCTCTGTAATTAAAATACTGACATATCCATAATATAAATAAAATATTAACAATCTGGCATAAGTCTGAGAATAACAATCTTTATTGTAGTCAAACTAATTGAAAGACACATGGAATGAGTATTCCATGGAGTCTTCCAATTTTTAATTACTATAATACAGCTATGTAAGAGTTAATAACTTCATAATAGGTGATCATCTTATTGTTCCATTGCAAGGGTAACAATACTTAAGCAACAGGAATCAATCCATAAAATGTTAAATATTTATTCCCAAAAAATGAACTCTTGCTGTGTGTCCAGATTCAAGTACCTGTTCAAGCCATGCCATTGAACATGGAAATGGATAAAGAGGTAGATCTAAACCATTTTTCTTCTCCTCATAGGACAGAGTTGTTTCATATATGACTGAAATATGAATCAAGTCTCAGAAACAGGTGCTTGAATTTATCTAGGCAGGTCTGGCTTTCTATTGTCCGGTCCACTAGATAAGGACTGAAAGATTTGAATTTCTGTACTCATCCTTCTTATGCTACATAATTGCTCAGAGCGGTGGTTCAAGAAATACAAACGACTTGTACAATAATAAATAAATACATAATAAAGTAATAAATAAATAAATGTAAAGTATTGATGCCAGTAAATGTAAAATGATGTGACTAAATGAAAATTTTATTTCATTTATATCTGCATTCTTCCAGGCTCTAAAACACCTATTGCCACTCTGGAAAGGGGCATACATATCAATCTCTACAGCTTCAGTCTAAACATTCAGTGGCAGTTAAAAAGATAAATCTAAATTTTATGAAAGAAAGTGAAACCAAAGACATAAACACAACACCAAGCAAATGCATTCTGAAACCATGTCTCGAGTACTTTACATAGCTCCAGTCATCCAGTTTCAAAATAGCCATAAGAAAACTAGAGCAGGCAGAAGTACTGTAATTCCCATAACATGAGAAACAAAATACAATTAAGTAGGGTTCAGGTGGCTAAGTTGAGGTGCAAGAATGTTATAATCCTAAAAGCCATGAAGATAATGAATAAGTCATTCCCTAGCTGTGATAAGCACAAGATATGGCCATAGTAGAGTTGCCACTAAAATTAGCAGACAATTAAGTGAAGAAAGGTTTTTTGTACCACATGATGTGATGCAATGTAATCACTTGCCACAGAAGGCCAAATGTATAAATGGTTTCTGAAAGGCTCAGCATGCTGCTAAGGGACAGGGCCATCTCAACTGGAAAGCCTTAAAATCTACATAGAGAACCCTGCTCTAAAAAAAATAACACTTAAGCAATTTTTCTGGCTTTGAAGGTATAAAAGGCAAATTTAATCTATTTGCCTGATACCTTCTGATCTTTAAGTATGTGCTACTGACCACTCTTCAAGGAAAACATGACAAAAAACATCCATGGTCATGGCATAGAATAAAACATATCACAAATTACTGCAGAATTACTTAATTAGAGCAGCAAGGGCAACTGTATCAAAACTATGAACTTCAAATTTGTTTACCAGGTTTGTAAAAGTATTCCTATTTGTATAAGCCAAATACTTTAGAATTTAAATTTCTGTTGTATGTAAGCAGGGAGTTAAATATAAGACTATTATACTAAGGTACTGACTGACTTATCCACCCAAGTATCATATTTTAAGTTAATATAGGAAATAGATAGTTTTTTCATGATAAAATCAAAACTATATAACAGAATATAGAACATAATCCATCGACTATAGAATGTGATATGCTGTGTATGAATTTGAGGGCATTTTCCTATGACAGTATTCATTGCCATAGACTTAGGAAAACAGGACGGGGGAGGCTCTGGGTGTTCACACTTTTATATGAAAGCAGAGGTAATTATATCCATGTTATTCCTTGCAGGTGTTTGCATACCAATAATGAGAACCCTTCAGAGATATATTCCAGTGCCTTAGTAGTACAGAGTGCTTTTCTGGTGCCTAACCTAAACCTGCCTTGCCATAAAGTATTTTCATTGCTGCGTGCCTTATCTATGAGGCACAAGAAGAACAGTTTATTCTTTTCATCTTTATACTTCAACATAGTTGAACACCTATTACATCTCACCTTGGTTTCCTTTTTGCTAGACTGAACAGTTCTGACACTTTCAATACCCTTGCTGTCCACTGTCTCAAAAGAAAACAAATATTGAGGAGTTTAGAAGGGCACAAAAAGTCTCTTTGTCAGAACAAGAAAAACCCAGAGAAATGATCAGACACAACTCTAGATCTCTAAATCACAGAGACTGTCGTGCTTGAGCACTTCCTCTGTGATAGGCAGTTCTGGGAGGCAACAGAGCTGCTCTTTCCCCCAGGAGAAGCTCAGCAGTTAGGGTAGAAAATGTAGCTAAACAGGACTCATTGCTAAAGGTCCCTACTGTTTTGATTAAAACACTGGGGGCTGACAGGCTTATGTCTGTGGTAAAGATCATACAGTTACTCTCATCTATGAGATTTCAGCCACTGGAAATAGAAAAAAAAAAACAAAAAACCAAAACCAAAAAAACAAACAAACAAACAAAAACCCACAACAAAACAAACAAAAGCCAACACTCATTTCTGGGTGCTGATTAGTCATGACTAATGAGATACTAATAGAGGCTTGATGTACTCTGCTACATGAGCAGACAGAAATTACTTCCTTTACTCACCCTCCACCCCACCCAAACCATCCAGCTTAAACTTGTTGCTTAATACCCTTCCTCCACACACTCACTTGTGAAATGAAACTATACAAAAAAAAATCCCTATAAATCTCATATTTTTATACAATAACCTTGTTCCTGAAAGGGGGGCAGAGCAGTTCTACTCTAGGTGTTCAAGAATATTTTTGGTTTACTTTATTATTCTATTATTATTTTACTTTATTATTTTATAAATTTATATATTACTTTATTTATTTTTTTAATTATTATTTACTTTATTATTTTATTCTTCAGCTAGTATAGATGTCAGACTCAGAGCAGCTGCACAATGGTTGAGGTTTTCCACCCCCTCCATGCCCCTAAGATTTGGCCATATTGAAAAACAGCTATGAGGTTTTGGATTGGGTATATATACATTATATATTCAGGTATAGGTATATGGCTATATACAGATGGGTAGATAGAAATGCATGAAACAAACATGGCATACACAATATGTATATATGTATATCATGCATGAGGAAAAGAAGTTGGACATTCTTTGCTTTCAGCTCCTTCTTAGGGTTTCAGGGATGGAGTAAAAGGCAAATAAAAGAATATAAAAGGAGGGAAAACTGAAAGAGAAAAATGCTTGTTCCATTTCCTTTTAAAATGTATCTATATGCATATGCAAATCTTCTTAGGCCTGAGTTTTTGCATAAAACTATGTATTTAATTTTAAAAAGCTATATAGATACAAGAAGTCTTACTAGATGCAAGCTCCCTTTCCTGCTTCATGGGAAACTTACAGTTCTAATTGTTGACAGTGTATTAACATAAAGCCCAAAACAGACCTTTAGATCCACTTAGGTAATTTAAAAGAAAGCTGAACATGGGCCTTCAGAATGAAGAATACTGCTGGACAAACCTTGTTCACACTAAAGGATGCTCAAGTTACCTACTTCAGTCTTCAGGAAACAGTCTTAGGTTTTCCTAGTAGATGTTAGTAACTTCTTGGGAATAACATTGAATATATTAATAAGGAACTGTGAGACTCATGAGAGAAAAGTTGGAGCAGCCTTGAGGGAATAGCATCTTTAATAAAACTTTGATTTTTTTAGGATACACTTGTTATCTTTTGGGTATATTCTTTTCATATTCTGTTGCCAAAAATGTAGATTACATCTAATGTAGTAAGGGATTTTTGGAGGGTTTTTTTAAGGGCCTGTACATCTTAAAGTGAAGAGGACATTTCCTAATTGACAATTGATTCTGAGTATAAACCAGCTGCAAATGAATGAGGAGTAGAGATACGGTCTTTTAAAATCAAAAATCAGAGCAAACAGATCAGGAGAGTTTTGTTTGTTGTTTGCATTTTAGGAAAGCACTGGATTTGATTTAGGAGGCTTTGATCTCAGCCTCTTATCTGAGCTGTTATTCTGGCAAGAATAGAAATTTTAAGGGACATCGCCTAGAACAGATTTTGAGGTGGAAATACAGTGAGAACATTTCTGCAGTTTGTCTATCTATACCTACCTTACTCAAGAGCTGAAAAACCATAGTCTGGATAGTTTACATAATGGCTGAATTACATAGGAGATGATTTTGAAATTTCCTGTTTAAGGGAAGAAAGATAAACAACCGAAGCAATAACCTTTTCTCCTTGGTTTGATTGTTTCTCTTTGCTTTCTCACCTCTGCACACAATGAGCATGTCTTTTTGTGCTCAATTTTTTTGGAGATTTTTATGAGAAGGTTCACCCTAAATTATTTCCTCAGTAGTCTCTAGTAATAAAAATGGTCCTAATAAATATAGGTCTAAATCCTACACAGTGATGTTGATAACTGATTTACTGTTTCCATGCAAAAGCTGGCTTTGTGCTTGTTCTTTGCCTCTCAGTTCTTCTGTGAGAAAACTAAATTATGCTGAGAGCAGTAAAATCACCTTCTTAATCAAGAGGGAAAACCCTGTGTGTCCCAAGCTCACAGCACCCCTGTAAGAACAATCCTGTCTCTGGAGTTTGAGACAACAAAGCTTGGTGAGATCCTTACCACACTCACAGGTGGCTAGAAATCTTGTGGGAAGATAAGGGAAGATGGAAAATAGAGGGGGAATTTTTGGAATAGTGAGCAACTCCAACAACAACAGAGCAAGTTCCTTCTTTTTCTCTTTCCAATGTTTGTTAATTTGCAAGCATAGTCATACTGTGAGAAACCTAGGCCATATGGATATTTATAATGATTTTTCTGAGGTACCTATTGCTTATTCCTGAAATTCAGAAATGTTTGGGCAATCACTCTTCTACCTTTGCAAAACTACATGACTATGAAATTGAGTCATTATCAGTAATCTGGGCTTGCTCAGGGCAGGGACGTTGGTAGGGATTAGCACTTGGTGTTCACCAAAACCACATCTGCTAAGAGCTAGAACCAGGCTATGGACAGTCTTAGAGTGATCCTCTTTGCCCTCGTCTAAGTAGGAAATGAGAGGGCTACATAAAACCTCTGCATTCTCATGGTCAGCTTCACAAATACCATTGTAAAAAATACATCATAGACAATAAATATTAATACTACTGCTCTCAAAAGAACTAAAGAACTTGGTTGATTTTTTTTCTTTCCAAACATTTCCAGTTGTATCTATATAATGCTAAATGATGCTGCTTACATCTCTATACAGAAAGGTATCATGGCCAAATATTTCTTGCTGCCAAACATTAAAAATACCAAAATTATCTGACAGAAGTTATTGTTGCAAAAGCAAAAAATTATAATCAGGAAATACTGTAATTGAAGCTCCTTAATAGTGGAGTGATGAAATAAACTCCAGAGAGAAAGCACAAAAAGTTTTATTATATGATAGTGACATATCATCACTAGTTGGAATGTGGGAGAAAATTGTTTAAACTGTTGAATAAAACATATTTTATGCTTGTTTCTTCTTATGAAAAAACAATGGAGTCACAGTGTCAGTATTGCCTTACTAAGTTCCTAGTAACATGAAGTTTAAATACTTATTTCTTTCAGATATCCTTGAAATGAAAATAAACAAAATGCAGAATGTGAAATGCTATGTCAATGTTTTTATGGAACATCTTTGAAAACTAAATTAATATAGAAAGAATAACAGATTACTTAAAAATTTCCTGACCATTAAGTGCCAGATGCTTTTTGTGTACTGATTTCTGTAATTTTGTTCTACTTCCACAGAGTGAGGAAAGATAGCCCAGGCTCTTGGATTTAGGAAGGATACAGGAGCATTTTGAAATGTGTACAATTTTTGGAGTTAGATTTAATTTAGGGCCACCATCCTTATATTTTCATTGGAGCCAGTCAAAATCTGTACATTAGGTTTCAGTCCTCTACCTTATGAGAGCATACTCTGCAGATGCTGTGCTATCACATTCTTCCAAAACATACTATAGAAAAATGTATAAGAAAATAAGTAAATAAAGAAATAAGGATGACAACAGCAGAAGTTGCAATTCCTTTAAAAAACAAGTGTCTCAAGATAAACATCATTTTACTAAATATTGCCTTCATTTAAATTCATAAGAAGTAAGCAATTCTTGCTGTCTTCTGTAGTTAGCACAATCTAACCTGTAGATAAATATCTATTATCTAAGATTCTATAACTTATAGTCAGTATGCCTTATTGTATAAAATTTTACAACATAAAATGTTGTAAAAACATTAAAAGCTGCACAAAGTCAATGTCAAATACTGAAAAAAATTGAGAAATAAGACAAGTTCATGTCACCTCACTGTTGTCACCAGTTCAGGAGTCTTTATAGCTTTTTCAATATGTTTAATATAATGTGATAATGTAAAACTGAAATGACTCAAAAGTGCTCTCTTGAGACTCATTCCAAGCCCTTTTTCCTTTTCCTTTTTCATTATCCAGTCTTTCTGAAGCCCCTGGGACAACCACTTTAAAACAATCTGTGGTAGTGTGATTTATATTTATATATCTAATGAAGCCTATTTTAAAATAATTATTCTGATTGAATTTAAATAACTCCCTACTGCTATCCTGCTAGGGATGGTCAAGGGAAATTGCTGTGTATTTTACTATTAATTGTAAATCTGTAGCTGGTTAGAATACACAATAACATGTCTTGGCAAAGAGATGACTCTTCCACATCTATGTTCATTTCTTGGGTATTTTGTAATTTCTTCTACCCAGTAACAAAAAAAAAAAAATAAACTGTTTAAGTACAGTTCAAAATTATACAGGATTACATTTGCAAGTGATGGAAGCAAGAAACATTTGCAGTGGTAAAAACTGTATGTGAAAGGATTACAGAAGAAAATCGTGACACCAGCAAGGGTTGGTTAGGCAAAGGAATGCAGAAATAATTCTTCACAGAGATAAGAAAATAAATAAAAAAACTGGCTAGAGGCAACCACAAAAATGGGAAATAATAAGATTAAAACAGGTCCTTAACCAATTTTCTTGGCTTATGAACTTGGTAACTTAGCTGGCACAGTACCATGAGGTGGTTTTGGCTACCCAGGTACAGCTGGGTATTAGTACCTCCCCAGATACACACATGTGAGTAAGAGCACTCCATGTTTCACAGGTGAGTCACTGCTAGGGAGGATAAAACATGAGTTCCATTAAGCATTATAAATGCTAGAAAAGACAATAGAATAATCCAGAAGAAGAAATTATTTTGACTGTGTGAAGGAAAGATATCACAGGATGTATCATAAAAGAAGCAGTGCTCCCTAGTCCATACCAAAGGCTTTGGTTAAACATCAACTATTTCTTTGCTGCTGCTGCTTCACGATGGTTATCACAGGTTTGGCATTAAGCAATCTAATAAATAAAGCAAAAGTTTTTGTTAGAAATTACGAACACAGCACCAGGAATGGAAGTTCTGAAAACACTTGAATAATAGTATCTTCAGACAGCATTTGATCGTTAAGATTAAATGTTATTATTACTCACTGAATGCTAGTAGTACGTCTGAGAAATTATTACTTGTGTCTTTACTAAAAAACTTCAAGGTTACAAGATAAATTTGGGAAAAAAATAGATCAGGAAGGTTTAGCTCTTCAAATAAACCCTAATTAAACCTTGTTAAATATATAGCATCAGAATTGCTTTTTTCAGAAATAAAGGGCTCTGTGGATCCTTTTTTTTAATAGAGGAATAATAAGGCATGAAGCCTGGGTATTTTCTTACTGTAATTTGGTTTATTTACAATAATATATAAACATGCACCTCCATTAGATATCCTTGCTGCCCAAAAAAAAAAAAAAACCAACCAAAAAAACCCCAAAAACCAACAAACAAAAAAAACCCACACAAAAAAAACCAAAAAAAAACCAAAAAAAAACCAACAAAAAACCACAACCCTTTCAGTGTTTCAAACATTTTTACTGTGGAATAGTTTTTTACTGATCAAATTTTGCACTGATGGAAAAGCAGGAGAAGGTTATGCCATTTGTGAACTTAAGGAGCAAGTGTGAAGCCACCATGGGATGACATTATTTGCAAAATTAAATCCATGAAAAGGATTTATGCACATGATGTTGGAAATTAGTACAGTGGGCATGACCAATGGAAAATTCCACCAGAAACTTCTTCACACAAAATTCCAAGTGAAGCTCAATGACAACCTGAAAAGATACGAGAATGTTGCACAATTTGGAGTAATGATAACATTGAGTGACCCTCAGAATCATCTTTGCTGGGCCAAACTCAGCGCAGAAAAGGCTGTATAAATGCTCAGGTAGCTCTAGGATAAATGGGATTATGAGCAGAAAAACATTTTTTTCATTGCTTTTACACTCAGGTAAGCCTGCTGTGGTGACCCAAAAGAAAATGTCTGACTGAGTTCCATTCATTGGCTCCCTCCTTAGATCTTTTTGCTTCAAATAGGTGGAGATGCCAAAGAGAGAATAGACATAGATCTTGGTGAATAAAAATGGTGTTTGCTTTGTCAGGAATAGCAAACAAAGCAAGATGTGTCGACAGCAGTAACAAATGTATACAGAAATATTACAGATTTTGAAATGGAAGGCATATGGGTCATTTACACAGACATAATACCTTGACTTAATCTCTGCCTTACACATCTTGCAACCTTCCTCCTAAAAGCAGGGGTTTTACTAACACAGCAGCCCACATTCTCAGGTTCTTTAGAGAAAGAACCCAGGTTCTTTAGAGAAAGTTGGTCACCTCAGCAGTCTTTTCTGCTCAAATCCTGTGAAACCACTCCCAGAAGAAGTTTACTGCAGTGGCTAGTATAAAAGTGGTTTATGACAAAACTCCTCTCCCAAGAAAAGGTATCAACACTAAGCCAGCAACAAACAGTGAAACATTTTTTCTAAGACTCAATATTTGCTGAACAAAAACCACACCTGTTCAATACAATGACAGTTTTCTTCATAGGGATTATACTGAAGAAAAGGGACAAGAGTAATACCTCAGGTAATTAATTTCTGTAACTACTTCCTCTTGAAATCTATTTTAAACAAAAATACAGAGTTGTTAAAACGTCAGAATTTAAAGATCTACTTGACATAGGTCAAAAATTAGTGTGATTTCAATTCAAGACCTTTCAAGATGTAATAGCAATAGTAAATGTAGGGTCCTAGTAATTATTATTTTTAAGGCAAGCAAAGCTCAGGAGAACTAGGAATCAAAGACAAATATACAGCAATGATATGAAACACTAGGAAACAACCTAGAAAGAAAGAGGACACAAAGCATGAATGATGGTGCATAATTGTATAAATGAGTTTGAAAGGTAAGTTAAATGTAAAACTAGCTTACAACTGAAATATAAAAGTATCCCATTTAGAGTTAACATTTGCTTTGTGTTGTTTGGAATTCAGTATAGAGCCCTGGGTGTCACCATTGTCAAATCAGAGGGAGTGCAGAGAACAGCAGCAAAAATAGGCAGAAAAGAAAAACTGACTTGTGAGAATGATTGACTCATTGGGAAGCAAGTATTCAGAGTATGTAATTAAGGGTGCAGCCAGCTCCTGCAGTGAAATCTATTTTTCAGCCTCTTAGAAATTTAGATAGAAAAGCTAACCTTGTATGAAAATAAAAAGAGCTTCTCTGAAGGTCACTAAAGTTTTTATTTTCTTTTTTTTTTTTTTTTT
Source organism: Dicaeum eximium (assembly GCA_013396995.1). Lineage (NCBI taxonomy): Eukaryota > Metazoa > Chordata > Aves > Passeriformes > Dicaeidae > Dicaeum > Dicaeum eximium. The sequence goes on along the minus strand of VWZP01008963.1, from coordinate 802,146 downwards.
CCCAAACAGGAAAAATATTTTACACTACAGGTCAGCCATTTACATGAACATGATATTACAGCTATCAACTGCTGCCACATGTGATCACCTTAGCCCCAATCAAGCATTTATTGGTGGCTTGCTAGGGCTGCTACTGAAAAATTTTGTGTTTGCTTTGTTAATACTTCCTTTTTTGAAGATTTACTGAGACTTCTTTTAACAGCCTGAGCACATTCATGTTTTATTGTCAGACCTTGGTAAGTGAAAAAAAAAGCTGGAGAAATGCCTTTCCCTTGTTCCAGGAAATTAGTTTTCACTGAAAAAGTAAAAAAATATTAAAAATTCAACTTCTTTAGTAAGATGATAATAATGTGTCATAGTGGAAAAATGGATAATAATGGTTTCTCCCTCGCTGGTACTCACGTTTGGAAAAAGGAATCTTTTCAAGTTGTTCTAGCTATGCAAACGAAAGACACATGAAAGGGAGTCACAGAAACAGGTATCTGAAGCTTACATTTGAAAAATCTGTGATGAGTCATGTCCACCTACTATTGTATGGGGAACTTGATAAAGGAACACATAAGAGAGTATGTGATCACCTGGTTCTTTAGTTCTTACCAAAGCAAAACCCACCCCACAATACCTAGGAAATTACATGTTTAGATTGGTGGTAGTGGTTTTCTATTTTAAAAGCACTAGGTTTCAGAATGTCTGCTTCCAAAAGGATTTCTCCATTGACATTGGGTCATGGGTATTTAGATTCTTCCCAGACACACTGTATATAGTCCTTCTTACACATCTACCCTATAGATATTCTATTGCACTATATATATTCTGGTAAATCAGAATTAAAAACTAAAGCCTCCTACTTAGTGGCCTGTTGTCTTCTGCAGTTGCTGAGGAAGAGACTTTTATCATCCATGCATGAGATGAAGACAAGGAATGACATAGGTTTTAACAGGTGGCCTAAAGTAAGACAGGCTGAAGCACAAGGGTAAGAAAATTGAAGGTCTTCACTAACTTTCTTCACAATAGCTTTCTGATTTCAAATCCAGTGATAATGCTGACCATGAAATTGGGGGGAAAGATGTGCTTGCCAGGCTGATACAAGAACCTGATGGGCTATAACCACCCTTGAGCCAGGCTTTTGCTCTGCTGCTGTGTTGGCGAGAAGGCTCTAGCAAACACTCTTGAGGGAGTACAGTCATCAGGGGTCCCCATATTACCACTATGCAAAGATCCACACAGTCCACAGTCCACCAATCTTTTAAGGTTTGTAGTAACTTTGTGATCTGTGTAAAGAATATATGTATGACAAGTCTAGATCAGCTTACTGATCGTTCTTCTTTAGACATGAAACACCATGTTTATCAGATCACTCTGTCCTGACTTAGTTAATTGGCAAAATTAAAGAATAAAACAAAATATTTCCCTGCTTAAAAAACCAAATAAACAATCAAAAAACTAGGTTATTCTAACTAGCTAGGATTTTCTTTGGTTGCTTCTAGCACAGTTAGTGTTTCCAACACTCCACAAATTTTGTGTCTCAGGTCTCCCCTTCTTCCAAGACATGTCCTATATACCTGCAATATTTTTTGCAACTTTGCCTTTCTTATGTGTGTTTCAAAAGATGGATGCTCTTTCTCTCTCTACAGAGTAGGAAATGTAAGATAAATGGACAAGACTGAATTACTGTATATGCTTCTCATTTCCAAGCTATGGTCTCCATTGGTATTTATTTAATGCTTCATAAGTGTTTGTTTACAGTTCATGCTGACTGGGAACTTGGGTGGCACATGAAGTTAAAACTATATTCTTCTCACTATTCTTCCATTTCTCCTGCATTGTGTAATTTCCAAATTTTATTAGAAAGGTGAGATCTATTCTCTAGTGTAATGTCTACCATGATTATATATTGATGTTACTGAAAATAGATACAAGGTTGCATTATGATGTTTATTTATTTTTCTAAAGGGTGCAAAACTCAAAATAAGCTCTGAAATTTCACACACAATTTGCAAAATACATTTAGGTCTTGCTGCTTGTATCTTACATTAGACTTCCCACTGGTATGAAATTGCACTACTGTAAGGTAAAATTACCACAGCCAAGTTTTGACTGCAAAGGACCTTTATTTATCCCTGATGTCAGACTTAACTGACCAGTCAGACTTTTATGAAAATACTATGAAATACAGCCAATTCTTGAGCAGTCATACATTTTGCCAAAGCTTTAAGAATAATTTTAAGCTCTATATAACTGAATTTTAAAATTAAAAAATGATAGAATATTAAATAAGCCAGTGATTTAAACTTCTATGGTAGAAAAACCACTACTCCCCAAAATATTTTTTCCTATTTTTATCCATGCCATATTAGTGAGGGTTTCTTTGTAGTCATACACAACAAAATGTTCCAACATTTCTTGATGTTTTTCTCTTTTTTTTTTTTTTTTTAAGCTGAATCCATGTTCTCTGAGCATTATCTGTTGCAATATGATATGTTCAGAAAAATGCCTGCTAGAAAGTTTAGACATGGTAGTTCAACATTAAGCTTCTGGGGACATCCACGTTGTATTATGTTTGGCTTAGAATGAGCAACTCCTGCTAGATTCAGCAAAAATAAAGCACAATGACCTCTTCAGCTGGACACTTCAGCAGCTGGTCTATAACTTAAGGAGAGTTTTGCTTTACGCTTTTTAAACCGTTCTGGGGATTGAATAGACAACATATAAAAATATGACAGGAAGATGATGGATTATGGGTCATAAGTCCCATTTCAGCCATACAAATAAAACATCATGCTTGTGTGTTATGATAATACATTTAATGGGCAGAAATTAACAGATGTTGATTGCATTCTAGTGTGCACAGCATACCAAAAATCACAGAGGAATGTTTAAAAGATTGTAAAGAGACCATGCCATTGGATGCCTGTAAAACAGAGTTAACGTAGGAAAACCACAGGAAAGAGAATTTGGTATTTGACTGGCTTTGGTTTAATCGTTCCTCTCTGCCAAATGCAGTCATTAGAGTGTAACAACAATTGTATGCTTTTTCTGCCCCTTCCTAAGCAATACTTTATAGCTGTCAAAACATAAGGTTGTGGCAGACTCTTCTTAAAATAAAATTTCAAGACAAACTTAGGGAAAAAAGTATGAATGAAACTTTGTTGTTCAGTGCCATTCAGAATTCTATAAACTGACCAATATAACATATAAAAGCACCAAGATCTGGCTTTGCTCAGTTACAAGTTGGAGCAAGCTTTTACACATAATACATATATCCACACAAAGTGAAATGCAGCTTCATACTAGACCTACCTCTTCCTTTTTTTGCATGTAAAAGCTAGATTTACCTTGCTAAAAGAAAGACTTATGTGTATAGTATGTGTTGAAATCCACCTCAACACATTTTACAGTCAGGTAACATTTATTTTCAGCAGCCTATGAATCTGTCAATTTTAGCATTCTATCAACCTTCACTGACTTTTAAAATTCTTTGTTTCTATATGGGCCTATTTTCCAGTTTTGGAACAGGATTTAAAACAAAAAACATGGAAACAACATAGTCCATCTCCATTAATTCTTTTACCTTATAATGGTAGATCAGCATGAAAATAGTTCCTCAAAGTATTAACTGTAAGAAGGCCACTAGATAGTAATTAACAGTAGATACTTACTTTAATTACCATTTTCCCTTTTCTTTCAGGCTTTTTGCTAAAAATATCTGAATCATAGCAAAACTCAAATAATCACTTTTGATCTATACATTTTAATTTCAGACATCAATTTTAATCTTCTCCCAATGTCCCCAGTGAAAAAAAGTTTTGGTGGAAAGATGTAGGACATGATACTGTGGTATTGATATTTATCTAAGGTGGCAGCCAAAAGTTATAGGAAAAGGTGAGCATTTCAAGTCTCACTATATTCTCTCAATTCTTTGGGAATACCACAGATATTTTTTGTTCTGTTTTAGTTATTTCAAGTAGCTTCAAGTTGTACCAATCCACTGTAAAATGATCTTCTGTAAAACTGGAAAGGCTGCACCAATTTGTATTAAGATCTGAACAGTGGTTATGGGACTTTGTGCATATTTTTTTATTTGCAGTATTATTTGCATTAGGATCACAATATTTTTTTAGCATCTGCAAAATTACTGTCAGCATGGAGGGTTTTGGTGTTCATTTGCTTTTTCTGTACAGGTGCAGAAATCTATCCATAAAAACAAAGAGGAGCTGTGTTCAAAACACACTAAGGGATGTGCAGGAATGGATAGGTCTGTGGAACACCTTGCCAAAGGAAATTGTGGATACTGAAGGCATAAAAGATTCCAAGGACAGTCGATTAATCTCATGGAAGAAGAGTGTTGAGGATTGCTAATAGAAAGAAGTCATATTCAGCTCAGGGTGGCTCCTGAGCTGCAAGTAGTCAGGGGCTGGAAATCTATTCAGATGAAATAACATACCTTTTTTTTCCCCCCCTCTGTTTTTACTGTTGTGAAGACACACATTTTTGGTCACTGATGGTGTAGTCTCCGTTGGTACAGCCGTTCTTTACACAATTCTCTGCTTTTTATTTGACACAGACTATTTCCTCAAGGCCATACTCTGCATTGAAATGATCAATTCATAGGAGAAAACTTTTTCACTTCCCAGAAATTTGTCTTCATTGTGTTAACAAGTTAATGTGTATGGTTTGCTGTTCTTTAGAGAATTTCCAAGCAGTGTAAGATCTTAGGAGAGCACTGAAATGAGGTATATTCAGATTGATGCTTTGCGCCTCTACCCATAAAAACTTTTTCCAGATTTGTTGCTGATGCATCTGCTTTGAAGTAATTATTTCACAGAAGAAAAATGTTGTAAAATAAACAAACATTGTAATATGCAAATAAAATCTGTCTGCAAATACAATTGTGAAATTTTAATGATCTATTGGTTTAAGGTATTTTGTACTATGCTATAAATAGTAATTTGAAATTTGTTAGCTTTGCATGCATATATAAGACTAAAACTATTAGATCTCTGTTTAAACCCTTTGGAATAATAAATAAAGAAGGAAAATCTATTAAATATCATAAGCATTCAAAATCTTCCATATATTTTAATTCCTTATTTTGAGTAATTTTTACTGTGGAAGTCAGACCCAATGGCACGCACTATGCTCTCTCTACCAGTTGACAATACAGTGCCATCAAAATCATAATTGTTAAAAAAAGAGAAAGATTAAACATCTTACTCTACAAGTAATACATAATGTCAAATACCTATTACTAAGAAGGCCCATCTTCTATGACCAAAGAGAATAACCTGATCTGAACTAGAAAAACTGAATAGAATTGTTAAACAATCCTTTGCATTTTAAGCAACATTTAATTAGAAACACACTTTAACCACCAAAATGATAAAAATCCAAGAGATTAAAATTTGAGTGTCAATTATCATAAAATTCATCATTGTAATTCTTATTAAAACTCAGTGTTTAGATAGGTAATGATTTTATAATATGGCAATTTGCATAAGGAGCCCTGAGATGGCTTATTATTTCGATCCTACACAATTACAATTCTAGCTCCATACATCAGAGCTCTTAGCAATGTAAAATCACTGTGCTAATTAATAAGCCATTTACTGACTGCAGCTAGTTATGGTGGTCCTGCAGCTGACCTTACAGAAGATGAGCCATCTCTGAAGTGCCTGTGTGTAACTACAAACATAATGATGTGCCAGGAGGGAATCATTAAAAATAATTTACACAAGCCTTCATTTACAAGATCTTTTGATAGCATGCTTCCCCGGTGTTTAGATCCACAGTGCAACCCCTACCATTTGGAAAGTGCCAAGCAGGAGAGTGAACGAGGATACCTAAGTGGTTAATTAAGAGCCATTCGGACGCCACAAGAGCCTCCTGAAAAATCCCTCTGATGTCTGCTGTGTCAAATGTCTCTCACAGGCAAAACCACAAGAGGTAGCTGCCATAGCAGGCTAATTATTGGCGACCAGGAGCAGCTGAGAGTGGCCTGTCACTGAGGCTTGCTGCAAGCACCCAAGCCCAGAACCGAGCAGAGCAGCCTCTGTGTCATTGGGCTTAAGAGAAACAGTAGAAATGAGGCTCTGTGATAATCAGAGGTGATTGCATGAGCCATAAAATGTGCAGTTGTAGATGAAGCTATTCACTTGTGCTGTTTGATGCATTTTGTAACTTTTTACACTTTACTGTTATTCCATCTTAAACATGTTTTTTCAATTCATGCTTTTTAAGATTTTAATTTTGAATACTTGTAAGAAAACAGTAACTTATAAAGGCCTTATAGGCCTGAACAAAGATTTCAAAACCGTCAAAGATAATTTTTATGACATAAAAATAATTTCAAGCTACATAATGAGAACCAAAGGAACCACATTCAATCACACTACAGCATGAGACTACAGCAGAAAATATGCACATACACACAAAACAGTCTTCTTATTTCAGTACAGTCAGAACAACTAACGAGACTAAAAGAATATGTCACCGCCTTCCTCACAGCAGCTTGATATGAGCATCTGAAAACATGCAGCTCATGATTTATTTCTCCTTCAGCCAAGTCCCTGCAAGGTGGAGGAAGAGAGCTGCTATCTTGTGTGACATTTTATTAGTTTAGTGGCATTCAATTGGTTTACTGACACACACAGGATTTTCCAAATCGGCATGGGGAAAGTGCCTTTTTCCCAGCCTGTCTGTCCGTTATGCAGCCAAGAGCAAGTGGATTGTACTCTGAGCATGCAGACACTTTCCACCTCTCTCTGATACCTTATAAGTCTATTTTCTGAGGTGCCTTTCACAAGTGTTGTGTGAGAAAACATCATGAGCACGTTGCTTGTGTGATCCTGGCTAGATTATTGCCTCGTGGCTGTGTGCCAATACTGGGCCTGGGAAGAATTAATTTAGTAAAGGTGGAGGCAGCAATATAGTTGCTCTGTGCCTGAGTTTATGTCCGTGCAGGCATTTGGGAGAGAGAGAAGAACACATTCTGTGTTTGGCATCATATCAATGATAGTGATAGGATTTATAAGTTTTTATGTGTGATTTTTTGAAATATATCCCATTTTGGCAGACTTATTGTAGTAAGTGGAGAATTACTACCTTCTACATGAAAACCACCAATCTTACCTGATGTTTTCATTTGAAATGTATTAGACTTTGTCTCATTTTTAAAAGAGTTATGTAAATAAAATCTCTTAAAATAGTGAATACCTACCAATTCCTCCTATAACCACATCTCTTTGCAGGAGGAAAATAAAATTTTTCTAATAAAGCTACATTTCTCAAAGGCATAAAGGAGATGGCTTTCATTCTAAAACTCTCTTATCATTTTGCAGAAATGGATTGGATAGAAATCACCTCTCCTTTCTACAAATAAGATGAATTGTCCAAGGCAATAATTTGGCTTCCTTCTGTAATCAGTGGAGACAGAGAGCTTCAAAAGGGAGGTGGGTTCAAGCCAGTCAAATTACACTTCTCTCATTAGACGAGACAAATCACTTTCACACCACAGAGAGGGAATCAGCAACTGGACCAGTCCCAACCAGACCAGTAATTTTTTTTAAGTGGCAAAAATTCTACTTTTCTATAGTTTGTCTATATAGTCTGTAGAAGTAGTGGGAATTGCAGCTGTGCTTACCAGAGCAGAAGACCGAGACACAGAGGAAGAGCTGGAGAAGCAGTGCCCTGAACGCAGCCTAGATCCCAATGATTTTCAGGCTTGACTAACTCTACACTGCTCATAAATAGAGAGATAATAGGGCAAAGCCTCAGCCTGTGGGTCCAGCCTGCAGTCTTTCAAGGACAGCAGAATTACATGGGGTGATGTGAGATTTCACAGTTATTTTCTTCTGCTGGGGACATGGCAGTCACTTCCCTTTGGGCCTTCACCACCAGAAGCAGCTTCATAGAGTTTAAACCAGCCTTTCTTGTCAAACACCAGCTTACGATGAAACCATCTGTTTAACTAACCCAGGCATATGCAGAGCTCTTGCAGAACTTTGTTTGCATTGTTCTTTTTCAATCTACTCCATTGTTTGTGACTGGTGACATCGTTATTAGTTTTACTGGCAACCAAAATGAGAGATGACAGTATGCCAATGACGTCCCAAAGTAATATCAGCAGTCAAAATTTGACCAAATTAGTGACTGGCATATCACCAAGTCTGTACTGCATTTAAATAGTTCTGTACCATTGAAGTTACAATCTCTTATCAGCATACCCTATTATTTGATCTAAGAGGCACAAATAATAGCCTACATTGTCAGGTGAACTATATAGCCTGTAGATACCACTGAATAGTAAAAAAATTGGTAAAGGAAACTATTTTGAATGCAAACTTACAGTCCTTCAGTCATAAGAGAGATAGCATACCAACTATGATTCAGTGATTTTTTTTTCCTGTAGGTGCATTAAGATGCATGTTTGCCCACACCTGTATGAAAAGGATCTTACAGAGCTAGAACTTTAGAGAGAATTTGATAAATTGCTGGTTGGGCTATTTCTGTGAGAGAAGTACCTTTTTAGAGACATCAGTGTGGTTAAAAGAGAAATGGTCTGCTTTCCAAGTGACAGCAATCACCAGGATATTTTTCAGTTAGGGGAGTTAAATAGTGCCCAGCTACTAATAAGAGAGATGAAAAATACAGTGCATGACACGGTCATGACTCTTATAATAAACAGAATTTCTCATTCTTACCAACTGGTTCTAATACTTTTGAGTCTTTTTCCTTAATACATCTAATAGCAGATAGACAATGAAAAGAGGTGCAGATGCCAAGAGAAAAAAATTGGTTTATGGTGCAGCAAAGGACATTTTTTTTTAGTGGTAGCTTCAGTGATACTAGAAAAATGAAGTAAAAAAGGATGAGCCATTTCTGCTCTTTCAGTGTGAATTCCCCAAAATTGAGATTATTTCTACACTTGAATTTTCATCCAGGCAGCTTTTGAAAGGAAATAGGGAAATTCATGCTTCTAATTTAACAATATTGATTTTAGGGTTTAAAAATTTGTCTTCTAAAGGCCAGTTCTTCTTGTCCTTATCATAAATATAATCTCACTGAAGCCGGGATAGGTGCTCCTGTGAGTGAGGGAAATCCCAAATGGGTTTAACTTTGTGCCAGCCCAGATGTTGCTCTTATTAAAGTCAGCATTAAAAACTCTTGTTACTCTGAATGATGCAAGATGAGACCAGTTGTGAAGTGCTGCTGAACCTTTCCCAATTCTGCTGGATTTCGACACATTGTAGATCAGGTCCTAAATTATCTAACTTCATCCTGCCCCCAAGTGTGAAGTCATTCCCTGGGGAAAGTCTCCACTGAAATCACTAATATCTCTGCTTGGGAAAGGATTGCAAGAGCAGATGTTAGTATTTGCCTTGAGGAATATCCAACATATTTGAGCAATCACAACATATAGAGAGATGGAAAGATAACAGCAGAATAAAACAAATGTCTTTCTAAAGTGCTTACTCTTTACTATGTTTGGGATATCTTATTTAAGAGGAAGCATCATATTTCCTGAAGATAATCACCTGTCATTAAAAGAAAATCTGTGACTGCACATCTACATGACTTTAGGGGAAGGGGAGCACCTTTATGCATTCTTTTGTTTTGTATATGTACAATGAAGTAAAACTTAGTTTTCTTTTTTTACACCTTCCTCTTTTTCTTCTTTTTTTTAAAGGAAAGTCAATTCCATAAAGCCGATAACTAAAAATGTTTAATATTTATCTGTTAAACAAATAGTTTCAGTTTTTATAAATATGAGTTAACTTGGCTATGAAAAGCAACTTTTATTTTATTTTATTTTATTATTAAGATTCAATTCAGGATTTTTTAATGCAATGAAAATTGAAGTTGCTACATTTAATACCACGTATTCATGCTTAACGGGCTCCAGGAATTTTAGTGAATAACTACATCCATTGGACTGCCCCAAAATGCTTCCTTGAGGAAAAACATAAAATGTATTTTGAAAGCATCCTTGTAGCCACTATATGAAATTTGTATAGACATCAAGTCAAAAGTCTCAGGCTAACTCCTTGTATATTCAGTAAGAATCTTTCTTGGACTTGATTGAGCTTGATCCAACCCATAGTTAATAGAGCCACAAAATGTGGTGTTGTTCAGTCTGTTGATATACAGGGTTTTCCAGAGATCCTAAAGGTAAAGTATCTTTTCAACCTCTCTAATTCAGCTGAAACCCAGCAGTACTCTATTCTAAATATATACAATCAAGTAAAAGTGATTTAAATAAATAAGTACTAGTACGGGTCATATGTGTCTGAAGCTTATGTATGAAATATACCTGATAGGAAAGAAAATATTTTCTCCTGTTTTCCCCCTTTAATTTCATAAATACATATAGAGTGATTGAAAAAAGAAAAAAAAACCAACAAAAAACCAGAAGAATGATATTAATCATCTGAAAAGCTTAAACATGTAAATATATTCTTGGGTAGTTTTCTTATTTTACCATAGCCATTGCAACACATGAATCACTTCCACAAAGAATAGGGAAGTATGAAACATATTCATTCTCTGGTTAGAATTTTTGAATCACTGAAGATGTTTGAATTAAAAACTTCAACTAAAATCTACAGAACTCAAGCCAAAATTTTTTCAAGAGCTTTGCATCCAGCTCTGTATAATTTTAATCAACAACTTATTAGAACTTGCAGAATTTGAGCTCTTCGGCAACACAAATGGAAAGGTAAGTGAAAGTATTTCTATGAAATTGCATGGTAAAACAATTTATATGAAAGTATGATACAATCTTATAATTAACAATGCAGGAGGGGTTGGTAGGTAGAAGAACCCTTTGAAGAATGTAGAAGTTGGTAGGATCACAGTTGGTGAATTGTTCCTTCTCAGTATGTTCTGATTACACTTCCTTCTATTTTCCATATGCCAGATTGGTAGCTAGTGCTTGAAATAAAAGGAAAACAGTTTCTTTTTCTACTTTCTTATCCCTGTGAGAACTGACTTCTTATTTCTTTCTTTATTTTCATCACTGGGGTTTTTTTCCACTTCTCCTTTTCAATGTCCTATTCTAGTGTATAGGGGTGTATGCTGCTCTTAGCTCTCCTCTTACAAAGCACAAAGTCATATCAGTAATATTAAATGCATCATATAACATAAACACTATCATACAATATGAAGTCACCAAATTTCTATGGGTATGGTGGCTGTTTGGTGGTAGATAAAAAAATATGCCGAAATTAAGATGTCTTGATTTAAAATGGAATGGCAATGTGGACACTAAATGAGTTTGCATACAAAAACATTTTAAACACAGATATATGCAGTTTTAGGAATTGTGCAAACTCCCTGTTCTGTGGAAAGGTGCAGAAGAAACTGAGTTTTCACCCATTGTCATGCATTACCTGTAGCTACCGGCAGCCTTGTTCTCTCAGGCACGTCCAGAAGTCAAAGTACCAGGATGTGCCAGGTCCTCCTCTTCCCAAATTACTCTGGTCTCTGAAGGATACAGGCTGAGTGAAAAAGATCTTATTTTTCATAGTCTTTTTCTTATACTTGGTGGCTAAAAAACAGCTCTCACTGCTGATGATGCTTCCAAGTCTGCTCCTCTTGAAGAGTCTCCACATGTTCATAACATTTCCAGTAAGTGGCAGGTTGGTTATGCTGAAGTTATTTCCTTATTCTTGTAACAAAAGTGTTCCCTTAATCTACAGGGTCAACTTCAGGTTGTGCATATTGATCTTAACACTAACACTTAACACTATTGTCAACTAAGCTAAACTTATGTTAATTGCTACAGAAAGAAAAAGAGGAGAAGGGTTCCCTGGGGAAATAATAATTCCCTGTGTGGTACAAAGTGGTATTTAGCCATGCTTCTGTCTCCTTATCTCTGTGCTTAAACCACCTGACATCCAATGGAGGTGCTACACCTTATGGAAGAAACACCTTCATATAGAAAAGGAATTCTCAGATGAACAGTGTGATCTTCGCTGTGCTGCTCTCTTGTACTGGCTCTGAAGCAGAAGAGGCACTTGCAGACAGACCACTGTGCTATAGAGAATCAGGGCCTGACTATCTTTCCAGCCAAGGTAATTTTTTTTTTGTGGAAGCTGTTTGTTTGCAGAGATGTTTGAGACATACATGTTACTGTGGGACTGGCATGACTCTAGCCCATAGAAATCAACAGACCTTTCTCTAGTCTAGTTGTGTAAGAGTGTTCCCATGCATAATATAAAATTTTAATTATGCACTTTGCACAAGAGGGCAAATGCATAAATGATTTGACATGAACAAAACTACGCTTGATACTGGTTAAGATATGAAAAAAGCCTAAGGTAAAATAACAAATATTCACAGCTGATTGGAAACATTTGCTTATCAAACAACATTTCAGGAAATTTTTGCAAAGACCACCAAGCTTGACCTAGAGTGTTGATATTTCAGGCCACCTCTGAACTAACAAGAAGAATTCTTTTCTTAAAAAATAAAAATGAAAAACAAATGTCAATTTGCCACTGGAAAAAGTCTATGGTTTCAACATTAAGATTTATAAACAGTTCCACAATAAGAGAACATTGTGTGTACATGATAGAAAAACTTAGTTTGGCTTTTTAAATTCATATAACAAACACTGATAAGATTAAGTGACAGAATTATTTAGAAAATTATACTGAAAGTGTATTTATTTTTAGATTTTTTAAAATGGAAGATAATTTCTTTCTCTTTTTTTTTTTTTTGTACCTGTTTTATTGCTTAGTATTAGAGCCAAAACTGCCCACATTATATTCAGTGGGGAAAAGGAAGATACAAAAAAGTACAAGGACTAGAACCTCTGGGGTTTGCAAGGTTTAAGATATGACCATCATAGACTTCTACTGTTTCTCTGCCAGAATGTCTTTT
>VWZP01008963.1:731764-786764 GCA_013396995.1 Dicaeum eximium | reverse complement strand
CAGATTTATTACGTAAAGGTAACTTAGACTTGATTCAAAAGAATGATCATAATTGTCAGGGCACATGTTCTCCTCACTCTATTATCAGCAGTGTACTGTGTCTGATAAGTTTAGTCTGCAGTAATTGTGATCTTAAATTAAAATAAGCTTTATACCAGGCCACTGTGAAGGCAACTTCTTTTGAAACACCAGATATTTATATCAATTAGCTACAAAATTTCTTTAGAAAACAAACCCAAACCCTCCCAAGCAATTATTAAAAGTTCACAATAAGAGTAGCAGGCTACTTTTCATTTTAGAGAGGAAAGTGTCAAGACTGACCTCAAAGTAAATTACTACAAGAAGGCATCTGTTAATAGCACATATGCACAGCAGGTATAATCATAACTGGGGTTGCCCTAGCCCTTTCTTATGCATCGAGGACTTAACACTAGGAATGCAAAAAGGCGAATACATTAAGATATTTAAAAACCCTGTCTGTGCCCTGCATTAAATGCAACCAGTTCTCTCAGAAATAGTGTGCTGATACATGAAATAATAGCAGCCTTTTATTCTATTTGGTTGATCATGGAGCATTTTCAAAATCTTTCCAACTGTGGCCACCCCCTCTACTTTTGAAAGCACAGTAGCACCCTTGTTTGAACAGACCATCTTTCTTATAGGATAAAAGGGTTACTAAGTCTTCATAACCTGTCAATCCTGAGGGGTTTTCCCCAGGAAAACTGGTAATAGTGCCTTATTATTTTGAATTGTGAGTTGGTTTAGAAGATGAAGATGGAAGTCCACTCAAGGCTGAGAGAGCAGCTTGTCAGAATAATTTTATTGGCATTTTTATTCTGACTGGAATCAAAATATCAGGAATGAGCAGCATCAAGATTTTATATGGTTCATACTGCAGCCTCTACTTGCTCTGCTGCATTCATTTGTTATGATTTTTTTAAAGAAAAAAATTAACGAGAGTGTTTCTTCCTTCTCTTCCTTCTCTCTTCGTGTTGACTATTTCCAAAATCTAGTATGCAAATACAGGCACTACATTAATAAACTTGAGTTTATGTTCCCATGCTCTGTACCTTTCAAGACAAATATCATACCAAAATGATAGGTAGAGTGCATCTATAATTGAATTAGCCTTGGAAGCAATTTGACCACATGGTACACTTGTAATATTCTTCCCAGAATAAATTTTTAACCTTTTGATAATTAGCTTAGCCATACCTGTGACAACGAGTAAATTGTAAAACACCAGAACAGTATCTTAATTATCCTTTCTAAAGAGACCAAGCAATAATTTGCTTAATCGCAACGAGGGATGAAATAATGTTAGTAATTAAGTAAGAAAGTATTCCCACATGGTTATACCCTTTCGTAATAATGTAGGAAAAAAAAAAAGGGAGAAGATGAGGCATTAAAAATGTATACCACAAGATTTCATATAGGAAATATGAAAACAGAAAACAAGTTGTGATTACAAATAATTACTAAAATATCAAAGGGTCCTAGTAAACATAAAAACATTTTTTAGCTACATAATTTCTCTAATCTTAGTCTCTTTCAATTCTGTAGCTCTATAATCTTTCACTGCAAAATTAAACTAAATGCTTCTCCTTTTACAAAATATAGATAAGGAGAAAGCACTGTAGTTATTTTTTCTCACTGATAATTCCTTCCTTTCTATTTTTATTTTGTAATATGAAATACAGCAGGTTGTCCTTGTATTTCCTACAAAAACAAGACCTTTCCTAGAAATCTAGATAACTTCAAGAAATCTGTTTAGCTGCGTATTGCATGCAACTGTACATACTTGATAAACAGATTGTGCTCATTTATTTTTACTTCTGTTCCTAAAATTAAAGCTAATGCTTACCCACCTTATCAGCTTAAAATTCATAAAAGAAATTTCCACATTCGATTAATCTTACACTCCTTGATTAATGCAAAAATATTTACCTTCATATCCAATGAATATTATACTGCTGCATGAATGAAAAAATGTCTCAAATCTGAAAATTAAAAATTAGATACTACCTACAATAATGCATTAAGCATGATCAGTGAAAGAAATGCCGATGAACATGTGATAGAAATTATATGTGCCCAATGTATTCCTTGTGTTTTTTCCTCCCATATTTTTATTGTGAGGAGTAACAGATGAAAAATACAAGTGTTTGCTAATAGGATTCACATCTTATTATTGGTGCTGATTTGCAGTTTTCCTTAACTCGCCATGATTACTTTTTTAGAAGCTTTCACTTTTCCCCAGCTGATCCTCGTCTTGTTAGGCAGCATTAATGACACTTCAGTCATTGTGGCTTTCAAGCAGAGCCCTTCCAGAGTGAACAGAGAGTTGACATTTCCTGACATTTTCCCAACTAATTACAGGACAAATAATTAAGCATGTTCTCCTATGTAACAAATGAAGGCAAAAGCCGTCTGTCAGCGGTGTTGATTGATGACACTCTGGGAGACTTTATCTGATGGGTCCTGCCATGCGGTAGAGGGGAAGCAAATTTATTAGAATGAACAATGCAAATTCTGAGTCATCTCATCCAGTTATGCGCCAAAGCAATATCCATGTCAAGGTGAATGTGACAATGAAAGCAAAATATTTGCATTTTGTGGAGCAGGTTGAAGGGGAAATCAGAGCGAGAAGATGACAGGCCTAATTATTTTGGCTCATACAGGCTAGGACAGCTGTTTCTGGTGTCCTGAACAAGGCTGTCACACAGGTAACTAAATAGGTCTGCATATAAGTCTGTATCCAACACTGTACGGAGATGTCTACCACTAATGACCAACGCTAATGTTACTGCCATCCCTGAAAAACAGTAAATGTGTCACAGTGCACCTTCTGTATGGCAGTCAACATTTCGCTACATAATTACTTGTTAGTGAATTAATTCCTATCTGTCAGTATCTATGCCAGTGTCATTTTTAGACCATTACGAAATTATGCCATCACTATAGCAACTGCAAGCACAGTTAAAAGGCAAAACAGTTCAGATACTCAAGAAAAGTGCCTAGTTAGGCAGAAGACTAATAATGTAAAATTCAAATTGTGATGTTGCTGTCTGCCATCCTAATTTTCTTTATCTTGATTATGCGTTTGATCATTGATCATTAAACAATAATTTAAGGTTTCCAATTTCAATCCATGATTAATATTTAATATAATTAAAACCTTAGCCACAACAGCATCTTTCCTATAAACAGACGCACACCGCGCTGTCATTGCAATTAATTAGGAGCTAAAATGTGACATGCTCAAAAATGAATCCTAATATCAGAGTTTACATGCAAATAAGAATAACTGATAGCATCAGGATGTTCTTTTCTCCCTGCTTCCTTTGTGGATTGTAAACAATGCCAATCTTAAAATCCTGTATCCTGACTCATTTCTTATTTTTTTGTTTATTTCTTGCATGCATTTCATTTATCCAAGGAAAGTCAGGACCCATCTTACCATTACCACCATTGCTTACAGATTTCAAGATGCCATCTTGTTCACAGAAATATACTCAGACTCTTAAGATAAATTATGCATATTAAGCTGTCTAAAATCTTCCAGACTGTTGAAATTTCTAATGACATGTGAAAAAAAGATTTGCTGATATCTACAACTACCTTAAATGCCTACAAGTCTAAATAAAATTAGGGAATTCCTCATACGGAGAAAGAATTTCTTCATTTGCATCCTCCTCTATTTTATGTAAATGCTCAAAATAAAGGAGAACAAATTCTTCTAGAAACTTTCAGCACATATTCATCATGTTAATCTATGCGACATTGTGGCTTTTGTTAGAGTGCAAATGTTACAGTTGTGCATTTCAAATGATGTACGACAGCAGTACGGTGGCCTCGGCTACTCTGACTCAGTGGAAAGAGAATGTAGAGGAATAATAGTAAATTTGGAAAACCCTCAAGAAGCCAAATGTGTTGGTGAGTTTTGGGTTTGGTTTTTGCTGGTTGGTTTGTTTTGGATTTTTAGGGTTTTTGGGGTGGTTTTTTTTTTGTTGTTGTTGTTTTGTTTTGTTTTGTATTTGTTTTTTTAACTTTCATTTTAAGAAAAGAAGAAATCAAGTGCAACTTATGATGCCGTTTTCATTCCAGTGCTAATAATGTATGGCCAGTCCATTATCCTTTTGGTTAACTCTTTGAAATAGGTCTCTGGCATTAAAATAGATATATTTTAAATTTGGGGCTTTTTTCTTTGAATATATGTATTGTCTGCAGAAATTATTTGAATATCTATTGTTTTCAGTCTTTCTTAACATAGTTATTGTTTTCATTACTACAGTGTGTTTCTATCAGGAAAGTCAAATTAAAACTCAGTCAATTACCCGAAATTAATGCTGAATGTTTCCAGAAGAAACACGCATAATGATTATAATGCAAGTGTATAGATCATTAATGTTCTTCACTTAAAGTTACCTGACAAATAAGTGCTTACTTTTGACTAAAAGAAAGACCTTTTCATGAGATGAGAAACATCATTACCTCCTCTTTCCACATGAAGGTATTTCTTTCACTAGGATCTACAAAACAGTCAGTTATCCTTCTTTCTCTCCTAACTTCACACAGACCATTAGCATGATGGACTTGGATAAACTTTGCAAAAATGTCTAACTGCAGTATTGTTCTGAGATAGACCACTGCTCTGAAAGTGATGGGAAGATTTAATTTCTGCTCTGCTTAACAAGGTTAGAAGAGTTTGGTTCTTGGTTAACATTGACCACTAAATGAGTAGGAATCAATAGTTCCTCACTAATGCCACAGTAAGCCAACTCCTTTATTGACCTTTCCATTAACACTAAGCAGCTGAAATGCAGGAAAAAAAATAGACTAATCATTTTAATTTTTTAACACCTACCAAATCAAGTGCTTCACTGCTGTTTCAGTGCTGTTCTGCCAGTCCTCTCATGTATTTACCTGCATTGTTTTATGTTCTATCAGATTTGAAAAAAACTCACTTTAGATTTATTTATTTATTTGGTGATTGTCTATAAATAGTGTGCTTAACCCAGGAGTAGCTATAAAATAATTTAAAAAAAAAAGACATGAAATAAAAAGGTTTCATCCAATCAAAAAACTTTTTGTATATCACAGTTACACGGAGTCACTTTTCAGACAAGTAAACAATGAATGAACTTGATAGGGATGATATACAAATTTGATGCAAAGAGCCAATGGGATAGTTTCTGTCTAATGATCCCAGTCAATCTAATTAATGTATTCTGCTACATTACATTTTAAGAAGTGACCATTGTGTAATACACTTTGAAATATGCACAAGCTAATGGGATAAGATACAAAAATTATTATGCTGACAGTAAATCATATTACATTCCTAATAAGCATTAACTAGATAACTAGGTCAAAGCAGTATTATCTTAATTGATTTTTCAAAAGAAACCTGACAGAAAAATGTCAATGCTCGAATATTTCTTCATGCATCATTAAAACAAGATTGGCTTTTAACAAAAGAAGAATCCTTCACAGAATTGATTCTTGCTTCAGGCTGCCTGCAAGTAAGTGTATTACATAAAAATCTATACAGGATATTAAAACAACACCACTCTGCAAGACAGTTACAATTAAAAGCTGACACCCCCCACCATGTGTCTACTACAGTCGCTTGCTAGTAAATGTATTTAAAGTCTTCAGAGCCATATATGAAAATCAGGCAGTTTTACTGTTTGAGTGGGAGGGACACACACACATACACAGCCTAATCAGAGCTTTTAATTGAATCAGTACATTAACAACTCACCCATTTCATTGCTATATAACAATTAAAGAAACATCCAAAGAAACAGGAAAAAATACTACCTTGGAGATATAACCATAAATACAAGCTCTACCTCTAACAAAATAGACATTTCAGTGTGGAGACAGCACCATTCTGACACCAGAAATTTCCAATAGGGATTGTGATGCAAAATGCAATATGCAGAACAAATAACATATGATATCATCAATAGTAAAATGCTACATAGGTTCAAACAATAGATCACATTGCAAATGTACATATACGTGCATATGCTCAGAGAAATGTTGATTGATCCATCTAAAGACGAGTAGCTCACAAATCTCAAAATCTAGTACATTCATGGCTCAGTAGTAAGGCATTAGTTTTGTGTAAATGATCACAGCTCATTTGCTTGGATTGTGTAGTTTGTGAAGTTATAAGCAAAAAATCCACTTAGTAATTCCTGATAATTTTTAATATATTGTTTATACAAGAACTTTCTTAGAAATACATAATATTGTTACCATTTACTCAATGCAAAATAACTTGATGTCTGAATATTTTTTTGCCAAAAAATGCCTGAGTTTTGCGAAAAATAAAAAGGCCTACATGGGCTCTTCAGCATGTAAATTTTTCCTTAATACTGAACATATTTTTGTGCCCACCACACAATTTGTAAGTCATTACAACTTTTAAAAGTAAGGGAAGGATGATAATAAAAATTTTAAAACATTATTTCAGGGACACAGGCTCCACAAAGGCTGTTTCCTTGGAACAGAAAGAAGGAATAGGGCAAGATAAACCTTCAAGTTCTGTGAAGATCTAGAGTGCCGAGAATGATTTAGACCATAAGCCTAAATCAGAAGGGTGCTATCTCCTTCACCAGCTCTGCCCTGTTAAGCTCTGGAGAATTTGTATTTTTATATCACCACCTTATTTGAATTCCAGTTTTACATACATTCTCTGAGATTTCAAACTAGGAAATGTCAGGAGTGTGGTTTTCTTTTAACTCATATCTTTCTTTAAGTCAGGTGTAAAACCAGGTGTAAATTTTCTAGAAAGAATGGGGTCTGATAATCTCTGAGTAGCATCAGCCCAAATTATCATAAATTCTGTGAAAGACAGTTTTGAAGCAAGTGGTATTGTGGGTTGTACAATGTATTATATAGTAGAGAAATGTTGTCCCTTAAATGAGTCCGTACAAATACATGATAGAAAAAAGCAGGCAAATCCTGGGAAGCTGGAGCAAAGTCACCTCATGCAATGTGAATCCAAGTGGCTACTCAGCACCTTTGATCTTTGGTTGCAGTAGTGGCTCAGTTTGTTCTTCAGATTTTCATGGACATTGAAAGACATTAGTTCATGTATCCTGTTATTAAATTAGGCTGCAGCAGAGTGCACAGTCCATCTGCAAGCTCTGAGAAGGAGGGAGAGGTCAGGCTTTGTGCTTGCTTACGGCAGGGGCTCTGCACAGCTAGGGAGCCATTAAGGGTCAGTAGCATTTATTAGTAAAAACTCAAGTATAACTCCCATCCGTATTTGTTATGTTATCATTGCAACTTCTGTACCAGTATAGCACAAGACATCCAAGCCATTTGTCCTAGGACATGACCCATAATTTTTCATTTCCCTCCATTTCTTCCTTTTCCAGAGACCCACCAGACACAAGACAGCAAGTGGGACCTGCTCTGAAGGCAGGCAGGAAGCGATTTGGTGGTGAAAGGAGGAAGAGAAAGGTTTGTGGCTTCCAGGATGATGTAAGCTGCAGAAATGGGAGAAAGAAAGGCCTCTGTATTACATTTAGGGCTTCTCTTCTAAGTTTCTCCTCCCAGACAAGTCCTATGTGTTTTATCATTAATTTATTTTCAAAAAAAATCCACCAATTTCTTTAGACACACTATCAGCTGCTGAATTTGTTCTAAAGTGCATTTTGTTCTTAATACGCACTTTGCATATGCTTAGAGAGCACTGTATGGATAATATTTTGGTTTCATATTCTCCAACTTCTCTTCACATTCTTGCCTGGCTTTTGGCAGTCCTCAAGATTTAGTTGTGTCAATGTATTTCATAAATGTTTTATTTCCAGCCTCTTTCAAGAGAAAGATCATAGATCTTCAATAATAGATCATTACTGAAGATATTAAATAGGATTCAGTTTACACACATTTCTGTTCCATCCTTCTCAAACCCTTCCCCAGAAAGATACATTTTTTTTTGTTATTTATGGAGGTTTGTGACAATTTTTTCAAAAGTGCTTTTGTCTGGCCTGGTTCATATTATTTTTTCAAAAAAACACAATAGTGAAAACTGTATAAAAATTCCTTAATTTTCAATGTGTTCTATTGCAATTTGAGTTCATTTTATTATGCTGTTTCCAGAAAGCAAAATTAATGACTTTTTTACATTCATCTATTTCTTATGAAGGAAGACTTAAATATAAGGCAGTGGGGACACAACACTTTTAAACAAGCATTACTTGAGAAAGACCTAAGGATAAATTGGAGAACATGATCAGGATTTTTTTATTATTATTATTAATTTACATCTTCCATTTGTAGTATCTGAACCATAAATCAATAACTTGGAGGGATCAATAACTAGATAAATTTTATGAGGAGATGTTGCTTTCTCAGATATTACTGGAATTTGCTTCATGGTTTTGAAAACAATCAAAAAATAACCTCCAAAATTAATCTGTTTTGATTAGTATAAAACACTCCATTTGGAATAAATTTCACCTATTTGTAGTCATGTAAAAGCAGTGCATATAGTTTTAACCATTTCTCTAAACTCGCTTCTCAAGCATGAAGAGAAAGTTTAAATAGAAGGTAATTTATCCCATTGTGAGACAGCTGCCTAAAACTGGTGGAATGACTCACTTTCTGACATCTCTGTCCCACTCAGCTGATTAGAAGAGCAACTTCATCCAGAGCCTTTAGCTAGCTGAAGATGGTTAAGAATAACTTTTTTCATGTAGATATATCTTGTCTCATCAAACTATGATACAAAAAGCTACTTTAGACAAAAATGACGTCACTTTCATTTCAAGAAGGACTATTTCACACAGTCAGATGACTACTGCAAACCCCAGCACGATCTTTGTCTAACTAGGATTCTGGAAACAGATGAGCTCTTTTCAATGCTGAATAGAGGGGTAGGATCACATCCCTCAACCTATTGTCTCTTCCTAGTGCAGTCCCAGGTGGTTCTGGCCACCTTTGCCACAAGGCCAGACTGGTGACTTCTGTTTCACTGTGTCCACCATAGCACCAGGTCTCTTCTCCAAAACGGTTTACCAGTCCTCAGCCTGTATTCGTCAGTGTTTGGGGTTTCTTCCTCCAGGGATGGGACTTGGCATTTCTCTTTGCCAAACTTCATGAGGTTCCTGTCAGACCAGCTCTCCAGCCTCTCAAGGTCCTTCTGAATAGTAGTAAAACCATCTGCTGTATCATTCATTACTTCCAACGTTTTGTCATCTGCAAAGTGCCACTCTGTTCCATCACCTAGGTTGTTAAAGCAAATGCTAAATAGTACTGGCCACAGTATTGATCCCTTGGGTGTAACACCAGTGACTGGTCTTTTCAATCCACTTCATTATCCACTTATCTACACCCTATTTCATCTATTTGTCAACAAGGATGTTATGGGAGGCACTGCTGAAAGCCTTCTAAAGCCAAGATAGCCACTGATCACCCTTCATGCACTGAGCAAATAATTAATTTGTAGAAGTCTATCAGGTTTGCTAGGCATGATTTCCCCATTGACAGCTGACTTTTCCAAATCATCAATTTGTCTTTAATATCTTTGGAAATTGTTCTGAGAAGGATTTGTACCATCACATTCCCAGGCCTGTAGTTTCCTACTCCTTCATGCTCCTTCCTTCTGTCCTTCTCCAATTGTCATGACATTCCAAAGATAAGGGAGTTGCAATGGCATTGGTCGGCTCCTGAGCATGTGAGTACATTCCATGAGGTCACATGGACATGTGTGTCTCCTGGTTTAAATTTTCCCTTACTATACCTTCCTTTACTGAGGGTTAAATCCACATTCTTCCAAATTTCTCCACTGATCTCAGGGACTTGACATTCCTGAAGCACAGTGTGCCTCAGCCTTTAACACTACCCTTGCCATAAGGTTCCTTGCCCGATCTGGCGTCAGGGCTTCATTTTCCTCAGCCTTCTTTTTTTGCTGAAGGACCTGTAAAAGACCTTCTTGTTTTCATTCACAATCTCTCCAAATTTAATTTCACACAAACTTAGCTTTTCTAACCCCATCCCTACATGCCTGGACTCCTCTCTATACTTTGAATGACCTGATCCTGCTTGCTTCTTCATATGCTTCTTTTTCTGTCTGAGTTTTTTTTTTCAGGAGTTCCTTATTCATCTAAGTGTGCCTCTTATCACATTTATTGTTCTTCTCAATATGTGGAGGGACAAGGAAAACCTTAGAGGATGGGTGTCCTGGTTTTGGACAAGGATGAGGTTAATTTTTTGCAGTAGCCATGAGGAGGTGAAGCCTGGAGACCTGTGGGCCTGGGCCTTGGGCCAGTCATGACAGACACTGCAACTGGGGACAGTGTCCTTCCTGGAGTCTTTGGAAAAAAGTACCTGTGGAGACCTGAGGACAACCCCTGAGTTTCTAGAGTAGGAGATACAAAGGATCCAAGGCTGGCTATCGCCCAGATGAAAAAGAGACCCTGGCAGCTTCTGAACTGGTTCAAGATGCCTCAAAAGTGATTGGCACTGAAGCACAGCTGTTTCTGGCACCCCGACTGCCAGTGCTGCACTGGATGTTCAAAGGGAAAGTCCCTTCCACATAATGCCACTGGTGTAAGTGGATCATGCTGATCCCACAGCGAGCTTGAATAGGAATCCCCAATTGTCCAGGGATCTTGGAATCTTTGGTCATCACAAACAGTCCTGAAGGCAAAAATCTTGTGATAAAAATTTTAAATTCTAGGTAGAATTTAAATATTCTACATCCTGTAACCAAAAAAAAACCAACCAACCAAACAAAAAAACCCACAAAAAACCCACAACAACAACAAAAAAAAATCAAAAAAAACCCAAAAACCAACAAAGCAACTCCCCCTCCCAAAACAACCCTTAAACAACCCTTTATGGTCAATGTAGGTTATTTTCTTGGCAGTTTATGGGGGGAGAGGAAGAAAGACAATAATATTTCCAGATGTCATCAATAAGTAGCAATTTATTCAGATAACTGGTCACTTCTACTTTTAAAATCTTGATTTGAATTACTTAAGATATTTCTTCCCTTTTATTAATGGGATGAAAAATTTCTGTGCCATTACTCTGCAAGACACTGATTTTTTTTTTGCAGACGATCTTTAATCTAGGAATATTTTCAGCTGAAATTTGCCAGACTTAATAATCTAACCACAAAAATGTACCTTTGAGATCTCCATGAAAATATACTTTAGTTAGGAAATATGCTTCTGAACATCTCTTTGCAACTTAGCAGTGTTTGATTTTCTCAGGTTATCTGCTTTAGTCATGTTGCATCATGAAAAGGCTGAGGCTGTGAACAGCTTCCACTGTAATTATTCACCCTGACATCGAGGGACCAAAATCATAAAAGGAAAGTCCAGAAGGAAATTAATAATTGAATATTCAGAAAAGGGTAAGTGGAGTTAAGTAAATAAGGCCCAGGGCTACACATTCAGTGCTGCTAAATCTCAGCCTTTTCTGGCTGCCTACCCTGCTTTCTCACCCATTTCGGTGTGGTCCTGCTGTGAAATGTGTGGTGCTCCCTAAGGCTGGGAAGAGAACGGGAGTGTTGAAGGACTGGAATTGCAAGAGGAGCAGACAGAGGCCAGTGCAATACTGGTTTGGAGTTAATTACTAGATTGGGACTAGTAATAGAAATTATTAGTGAAATTTTTGGAATTTGAGGAGATTCTTGAAACTCAGCATCATCTCAGTGAAACCTCCTAATGAGGCAGTGCCAGAAATTACCCTGATCCATAAATGTGTAAATTTCAATAACAGCATAGCAAATGGAGTAGTTAGTAAAATCTGAAAAATCAAAATATCTGTTCACCACAGGGTGGGAAAAAAAATCTTGGGATGATTCTTGAGTCTTTTTTGTTGAGAATTTTTCCACAAACTTTTAAGATTTAATCAGAACAAAAAATGTAGCAGTTTTATTTTAGCCAGTATTCACTGAGCCCCTTCTGGGTATTCCTGTTCAAGTTTCTAGAGGAAATAAAGACATTAATGCAACTTTCAGTAGTGTTCATGTGTTGAATATGGCATTTAGACAGTAGATTATACCTGAGTTTTATTTACAACTGTCTTAATATTACACTGCAAAATAGAGAGAAAACGTTTTGCGTAAGTGTTAAAGGAAAATGTAGAAGGGAAATTTTGGCTTTTTCCCTGAATCTCAGGAGTCTGGTCTTTCTCCACAGAACACATACTCATGGCACAGGGCTGTGACTGTTGCCTGAATCCCAGGAGCCTGGTCTTGGTCCACAGAACACATATAGACATTGCACAGGCCTGTAACTGTCAAATTTTATATGCTTTAAAGATGAATAAAACACTGCTGTTGCTAGGTTTGTATAGTGATATCTCAACAAGATGTATGGGACAGTTTTTGCTTCAAGTGTGTGGTTCAAGACATCATTGTGCTAACTTAGAAGTTGAAGGAGAGTTTGGGTTCTACTTATGAAAATCTTGTATAAAATCAATTTTGCATATAAAATGAAAGTATGAAACACAATGTCCTAACCTTTCTTCACACAAGAGAAAAGGACAAACAAGATTTCTGACCTGAGCTGATGATCCTGTATTTTCTCTGCATCAGCAACATGGTGTGATAGACCATAATATTATTAAAATATATTTAATTTAAAATAATAAAGAAGCCTATTCAGAACCATTTACACATACAGTTCTATCCCCTAAAAGAATGGAGATGGATGATGAAGTTGAATAATGGATCCAGATGTGCTGGTAAAGTTTTATCTAAGTAAACTCAACCAACAAAACGGTGAAACACTTCAAGATCAGATCCCACCCACTGATCTCTTTGCAGGGTTCCCACTGCAACCAACATTTTAACAGAGGAGCATTGCAGTTCAAACTTACAGATGTCCTTTTGGTGATATGACTCTAAATAAGGTAAGTATAGGGCGATTATTTCTACGTAGAGCATTAGGTTTCTGTGATGTTTCATTACAAAAGATGGGGAAAACCAGAGTTTTACCAAAACCACCCAATGAAACAAACCAAAATGCAGAAATTGAAAGACTTTTATATCCTCTAAAAAAGGGGAAATCCTCCATTTCAGTATCTGTCTATGCTCTGCCATGGTGACTTCCCTCTTGGTCAGCAATGTATGGCCAAACTCAGTTTGGATTTGGGAGTGAGCTGGACAATTCTGGCAGAACAGCAGCTTTCATATGTGGCAGTCCCATCTGATAACCATAATTATGACTGCTTCTTGAACAATTCAATTTCTGCCCTTATTCTCTGTGTAAAATGGAGTAGTCTTAAGTGTAAAGGGAAGTCAGCCAACATGGGAAGCCCATTTCCTGAGAAAAATGTGCCAGAGAAGCTATATGAAATATACAAAGTCTAAATAACCACAGAAATCCCAGATGAACAGAATTTAATGGTATTACAAATTTGACCTAAATTACACTTTTTTGAATGAGAAATTCAAAATCAGGTGGAATTTGTTGTTTCTCTCCTCCCCACCTTCTTTTTTAGCTTTGGTCCTTGCAAAATAAGAGAGGTGAAGGCCCCCTTTCTCTATCTCACACTCTCTCTATCTTGCTTTTTTCTGTGACTCACACCTTCTTCAGCTTTGGAAAACTGGCAGTGTAGTACAGCAGAAATGGGATCAACTTCTTCACAACTCTTTCTTTATCTTTGCAAACATGGACCAATGTTAAGAAAATACAGGATGAAGAAGTGGGAGCAAGTGTGTGTGTGTGTGTGTGTGCATGTAAAGTTTTTGAAACTCTTCATTTGGCTGCCTTGGACTGGAGCACACAACATACAGCGAGAAAGACAAAGCAGAACATTTGTTTAGCCTACAAAAGAAAATGCTAACGAGGTGAGATCTAATTGAGGTCTTCCACTTTCTTAAACAGGAGGTGCCAAACTCATGGGGATGACAGAGACATACACTCCTCTGAGATGCACAGCCAAATGACAAAAGACAATACTTGGAGTGTTGAACATACAAAATCCCAATTACGTGAAGGTAGAAAAGAGCTAACAGTGATAGTAGTTTACTACCAGAAGAAACTGCTGAGCTTCACATCCTTTTCATCCAGGCTCATGCAAGACCTGAGTAAACCTACCAAAATTTGAAACTTGCCCTTCTTGAAAGGGAGGCTGGAAGAGAAATTACTTCAACATGTAATTTTCTGAAATTCTGTATTTTCTGTGACTGCATGCTAAACCAGTGAAACACCAGAAATCTCTGCTCTGAAGAAACACTACAGCTTTCACAAAAGTGATTCTTCAAAAAAACTTCCTGTACTATCAAATCTCTATTATCCCAGTATTCCATCCCCTTGCCTCCTGACATACTCTGAAGGAAAAAAAAATAGTGTTTTCACAGAAAACACAAAAGAAAAAAGCTTTGGCCTACCAGGTCTTATACGGTGTATAATACTTTCAAAAAATGGAACTCCTCAAAATTCAAAAAATTTAATTCATCAACATCCTAATTTATGAGAAGATACCAGCTTTTGCACTGATATTTTTCCCTAGTATAATGTTTTTACCCTTTCAACGGTAAGACTGCACTTTGAATTCCATAATGTTTACAGCTGAGTTCAGGTAGGTTGTAATTTGAGTTTTCAACTACATTTTAAATATGTATTTGAGTCTGTGATCTACTGAAGTGCATTCTTATTAGTTCACCTGTTTGGTACCCACTTCATGAACACCAATATAGTTGAGAAATCTGTGAAGAGGAATTTGTTTTATAACAGCTCATATCTTTTATTCCTTGCTTATGTAGTACTCCAGTTAGTTTTAACAGATGATTTAAATCTATAGGAGTGACAGAATTGGCAGGCAGATTGCTTTCTTAATAACAGCTATTTAACATCATTTTGATGTTTAAACATGTAATGTCATCTGCTTAAGGAACATCAGATATCACTGAATATACCTATAATGTGTTTTTAGAATGTGGTGATACCCACTAAATTCAGACTAGACAAAATTGACCTTCTCTTACTGCACCACTTGGACAGTTTTTCAGATTAAGCTTCCTATAAAAAGACCTATTTTAACCATAATCACTTCAGAAGTATAAACCCAAACAATATGATTCCACAGCCAACACACTAATGCTATGGAATATCATGCAGTAGATTTGCAACTGCACACACACACAAACACACAATTATATATGTAATTTGTAAATTTGCTCTGTGTGAATATGAACAAAATTAGTACTGTACCCAAAAGTCCAAGTCAAGAGATGTGCCAAGATTAGACATCTTCCTGTTCACAAGATCTTCCTATTTTCCTGTACTGTCGCAGATCCAAATATCTTTGGGTTTGCTTTCTGACCTGTGAAATCCTTGCTGTGAAATAGGGACCATAGAGGAAAAAAAAAGAAACCAGATTTTTTTTTTTTTTTGCCTCAGCAAAGGCAGGAAAATACTGAAATATGAAAATTATAGAATTATAAGTCTCACAAATAAGCAGCAAATGTGAATGTTGAATGTTAATATGAAGTAAAACAACTGTCATGAAAGTTAAGGATTTTAAAACTTCTATTGATAGGAATAAATTCAACAAATATAAACATTTCAATTGATATGAAATATAGCTTTCCATCTTCTTAATGATACACTCAAGTGAACAAAACCACAAATATCCTTCATCAGTATGGGTCAGCATTAAGGAAACTGTTGTCATTTTATCTAAAAGCACGATGGTTTCACAAATATTTCCAAAGTGAATATCTACTTCAGCAGTTCTTTACTGATGTTATTTAATAGGTCAGGAAACTACATAGAATAGAAATTCATACAATAAATATTTCCCTGCAACCTGACTGATTTTTTTCACAGAGGCAAGTCACAATTTAAACTGTATTCTACTAAATTCTCATCCACAGTAGCCTCTATATACATAGTACAAAAGGAAGGAGATGAGAATAAAGAAAATATGGTACAAAGTCATGGCAAAATTAATTTTTCAGTTGAAAAGTTCTTAAACATAGTCCCATTCAAAATGCTCGAGATATATACATATACATATATATACATATATATATATACATATATATATATATATATATATTTACAAGTTGAATGTACACCTGTTTTACAACTTTTTAATGTAACACTATGATGATTTAAAATTTAACTTTTCAAATAAATGATATCTGAGAAGAAACAATAAAATCTTAGTTTCTTTGGGGCTTTTTTAGAGGAGGATGTTACGAAGATATCTTGTTTCACAAATAGTGCAGCAAAATTATAATGAATCACAGTAAAGCTACTCATGTCTTTGATTTTCTGTTTCCTTATAAGCTTATTTAATATTGATGTAATAAAATACCTACATTACCTAGCAAGGAATGCCTAGCATTAAACACAATATTTCTCTTATGTTACATCAAATAATAATATAGAAGAACACAAACCTTGTTCCACAGCCATCTGCAGTGAGACAGGTTCCTGACAACAGCAGAAACAATGGTGATTTCATTGTGCAAAATGAAAATTTGGACACCAGCAAGTAGGGGTGGTCAGGAATTCTTCAATAAACCTTTATTGTGATAAAAAGCTGAGTCATCCAACCTAAAACTTTTCTCTGGAACATTTATGAAAACACATTCATCAAGAAGTGTTTCTTCAGGTCCAGGATAAGACACCTTGCCAGAAACTAAGCTCACATTTCCATGACGGCGCAGAATCCAGCACCTCCAGTGTAAGAGAGGTAGCTCCAACCAGGCAAACCTAGGATTTGGAAGCACAGCTCCAAGCTCCTCTGGGCACAGCCCAGACCTCCGTCTGCCAGTTGAGTTTACATTTTTGCCCAGGCATTCCTGAAGTGTGCCAAACATGCCTGGCACCCCTAGCTCATGGAAGCAGAATGAGCTGGATGCAGCCAGAATGTGCTGGGCATTCTGCACATGCATGGATGTATTCACTGGGAGATTCACAGTTTCTCCAGGACTTTTGCATTCCTGGCTGCATGGGCTCATAAAGAGGTGGAGGATGCAGAGGAAAATCCAGGTTTATGATAGATCCAACCAATAGCTGTTCTAACTATGTAAGGTTTTAAGATTATCACAGTGTGGAATGTGGACAGCTAGCATTGTCAATAAGTTCCTCCCAAGAAATGGCCTTCTAGCTTTTAACCAGCATGGCCAGGTAGTGACATTTGTCACTTGTGTCTATTGGCACTGTAAGGTTTGGTGTTTGGAAGGTGGAAATACACTCCTTCAAAAATTTGGTGCAGACTCTGTTTCATTTCCTTGTAAATGATGTTTGTGATATAAGTAGGGATCTCCCAGTTTTGAGTTTGCTGCTGTTGTAGGACATGCAGAAGTATTTTTACCCTCCTAATCCTAGCAATTTTCTCCATAATCTGGTCATAAAGACGGCTCCTGAGAATGAATAGAGAAGTCCAAAGTAACAGGCTAATATTTATAAGTTTTAAAATATTAAAAAGAAAAAAAGTTAAGTATCATGTTTACCTTTTTGATTTTTTTTGTGACTGTGAGTATTGTGGGTCTCTAGCAGGAAAAGATACAACTATTGCTAATGTCTCACTGCAAGCAGTTAGACTGCATCTGAAAGCAGATTGCCCTATATAATTTTCAGATGGGCCATTTAAAGATTAATGTTATGAATTTTCCATGACTTCAGAGCACTGAGAATCTAGGTGTCGTGTATACATTGCTTGCAGGTTTATTTCTGGTGTAAGTATGTAAACAAGAATGTGACTAGTGTTAACAAGGAAAACCTATGTGAGAATTGTTGAATTTGCACTATTCCTCTGCAGTGCTTCTTAGGAGGCCTGAGTCCCTTCTGCTTCTGAGAATTTTAACAATTTGAGTACTAAATGAACAAGTAGAATTTAGTGTAGTTATACCATGAGAAAAAAATAGCCTTATCTCATGGGGGAGCAGTGGAATATTGTGCTGAGACCATTCCCCTGACATCAACTGTGTTTGGCAGATGGTGCTGTCAGTTCAGGTCTGTGTTTATTCTATCATGCATGTGGTAGCATATTTTAAAATGTACAATCTCATGTATTATCTATGGGCTAAAAGCATGCAACACAAGCGGGACTATATCACAGGAGTTAAACTTCTGTAAACAACTAGCAGCGGTTGTGTAAATGCTATTTTCTTGACATAAATAACAGAAACATATGGCCAGAGACAGGAAGTGGGTGATACCTGGATAGATTGATATCCTGCTAGACAAGTGGCTGTATTTATGACATGATTCTGCTTGACAGTGAAAGAGGAGGGGAGGAGAGCTAATGACTTTTTCATGAACTCTCTGACAACATACATTTGACCACTGAATAGCTTTGCTCAACAATCTGATTCCCAGCATTGTTGTTAAACACATTCAGTGAAGATGAAGAAATATTGGGGTCAGAAGTGGAAGGTAAAACTCTTGTTTCCCATTTCCTTAGGGCAACTTGCATTGAAACAACATTGTTATTCCAATAGTTTAGTACCCACATGATTTCCAAACACTATTCTTTTACTGGAGAGTACACGTCACATGCAAGTAGTGTCCTACTATAAGCATTCTTTTCCTGTTATGGCCTGAACTTTAAACTGAGAGGTGTAATACCACAACATCTATTTTACCATCTTGCTTCCTTCCTATTTCCTGATAAAAATACTGCCTACAATAAGTTTAAAGCCTTCAGCATACAAATCACCTTCTTGCATTTGAATGTTTCTTATTGAACATTACTGAGTCATAGTAAAACACAACTTTACATGTGACTCCTCTGCAGCATTTCAGAACAGTGATGTGTGATGTTTCTTGTATCTGAGCTATCCTGTTTTCCAAATTTATCCAGTTTACAAAAACCCACACGAGTTTCTGTCAACTGGATGAGATTTCTTCCATCCCATTATAAATGTGAGCCAGACTAGGTTTTCTGGCACATCTATGTAACTGCTCTTCACTCTAATTCTGCCCTCAGCAATAAAGATTCAAGTTATCTTCCTTTCAGCATGGCCCTGTGTCTACAGTCTATCATAACTTCCTGAAGTGTTTGCTTACTTGCTTTAAAATTATGCTCATTATGTCCTACAATCTCCTCTAGATCACTCTTTCAGTTTTAACAGGTCTTCAAGGCCAAGTTAGGCTTAGATCAAATTTGCATTTTATGACCGAAACTGATGGATTATTCTCCAGTCAATGTCAGATCGATGACTCCTGTAGAAAGGTGTTTGAATGTTACCTTTTCAGTCTTCCTTACACGTTGCTAAAATATGAAAATGTCAAAGAAGAACATACACAAGCAGAAAAGTGCACTTGTGGTGAGAAAGTCAGCAGGATTTGTTGCTAAACAAGAAGATTTAGAAGGAAACTATCTTCAGGAATAAATGTACTCTTGCAAAGCAATTCAAACAGAAGACTGCTTCCAGAATTGACCCTGAACTTGCAGAGCATGAAAAGGAAGCTGTTGAAATCATACTGTCCTGGAGCAAAATCCTAAAACTTTTAAGGTAAACTACTTTTAAATGAGGCAAAATAGTGCCCAACATGCCTGAGGTTCCTTTTTCATCCGATTCAGAATATTATGACCATCTGGAATACTCAGTCATCTCTTCCTGTGTTTCTGTGCAAGGGTCTGATGAGCTCTGTCTCACAAGGGACCTCGGAGGGAAGCATTCCCTTTATTTACAGTACCCCAGTTGTTAAAATACAGACCCACTATGTGGGAGGCCAGAGCTCAAATTCCCACTTTGGTTCAGCAGGCACGCCTCTGTGAAGTGCCTCATCAACACCAAATCGCGTTTTCCAGGAAGTCTGCCTGTTTGTCATATCCTGCCACTGCCTCTCTTCCACCGTGCTCAACATCATTAAACATCCACTGGTGCAGCAACTCAAAACCCAATGGTCTGGGATCCCAACAAGCAATAACTCATGCTTTTAGCCATGTTACAATGCATGCTTAATTACTTATATAAAATGTAATTACCAAGAAAACAGTTTTTGCCATTCCTCCTGATTACTTGTTGGATTCTCACATTTAACTGAAATAGAGGAAAATAAGACTGAAGATTAACATTAAGAGCTGTGGTAATCATCATAGGCTGTATGCAGCATTTCCACAAGGCCAATGGGCAGGTCTTTGACACAGTGAGAACTCTTTTTACTGTACACTCTTAATGTGGCTATTGCAAAGCAGAAGAAAAAGAAACTGCGCAGAATTTCTAGACATCAAGTGAAAATGTACCTTAAAGGCAAGAGGGATTCCTAGGTGTGACTTTCATGCCTTAGACTTCCCATTATGTCAACCCTTAAACTCTAGACTCCAAGAACCAGAAATTAGATATGTCCCTCAATTATAATTTCCAACACTAAGACATTTGCTAAACACCTTCTAGCTTGTATCAATCTACAATTATTAAAATGACATTTAGAACTATAATTAGCAGATAATCACCTAGTCACCACCTGCTGATAACTGGTCACAATTTCAACATCTGAGCTAGGACTGCTTCATGAAAAATGTTGTGTGAACCAAGAATATTTACATGCACGCTAATAATCATATTCTTGGCATCTCAAACATTCTGCATATAAATGCAGAACAAAAAAAAAATCCACTTTTCCCACAGAGTTCCTCATTATCTGCTTCAATGGGAACATTTAATCATTTCTAAGACATTGGGGAAAACCAACAGTGGCACAGAGACCTTCTTTGAATGTGTGCTGTTGTATCATAGTTGTAAACAGAAGGAATCACTCATGTAGCTTAGTGTCCACAAACTGAGCAAAGCACCTGCACAGGGAAGTGCTGGCAAACTCAGCTTGTCGTCCCCTGCTACTTTCATAGAGGTCCCTTGAGTGTTTTCTAGAAAACAAAAACAAAAACAAAAAAAAAGGGGAAACATATGCTCATGCAGAGCTTGAAACTGGAGGGAATGTGCAGCAGTCTATTAAATGCATAAATGTTGATTTGCTGATTTCTTTCTGTTGCTAATTTCTCTGCATCCTGGATCCTTTCACTGTATGTCTGACTGCATGGATTGATCTAGTGAATAGCAAAGGGAATATTCATTATATGTGAGAAAATTGTGTTGCTTGCTAGGCTTCCTTCAAAAATGAAATTCTTTTTGAGGATTGTCAGTATAAGAGATGTCTTCATAGTTCTACAGATAGGTGGCTTTTTTTTTTCTCCTAGCTTGGTTTCTCAGAGAAATATAAGACAATATTCACCAAAATATTTCTGGGGAACAGATCACATTCAGTCATTCTATATGAATCTGAAAAAGCATTCAGACTCTGACAATGTCATATTGCCAACAGTGATTCTTAGCTTGTGTTACTGTGAATCAATAGAAAATTGACCCTAAAATACTGGGTGGGAGAAGCATCACACTGTCTGTCACCACACCTCAGTTCTTATTTATCATTCATCAGTTCACTTTTTCTCAACCATAACAACCTTGATCTATTATAAGTAGTTTAGAGAGGCAGTTTGATGTAGGTTTGTTCATCTCAAAAGCAGAAGAGACTCTTCTTTTTGTGGGGAAGTACTAGGGCTGTACCAACTATCTGTCAGGCATTGTGTCTGTGGACCCTTTCCAGCTCTTTCATGTTAGTAGAGCTGACAAAAAAAAAAAAAAGAAGCTGCAGTAAATTAGTGAATAAGCCCAATAATCAAGCTGTGGAAAACCTGCTGGCTGCAGCATAATCTTCCCTGAGATGTGCAAAGTTTGGTGAAATTCAGGCTTAGTTGAAATCTACCTGTGCAAACTGGAGATGCATTTCCACAAAGTTTTCAAGTAATATGATACTTACTGTTTCTTTACACTGCACAAATAAATATGCATAAGTAGACATCTTGATGTGTTAATATTCTACATAAAAACAAAGAACAGAAAAGAAAAAGACACAAAAATTCAGAGCAATATTTTTAAAATTTCTATGTAGAGGTTTTGAATATACCTGTTATTATTCTTTTTATATTAATTTTCATGAGAATTTTCCTTCATTCTTATTTTGTTTTCAAGACAGTGTCAGGCTACTTTACCTGAATAAAGAACTTAAATGTATCATAAATGCAGTCTCTTTCATGACATTTAAAAGGCCTCTGGAGTCGAAAACAGACTACTTTAGAGCCATTAGCAGAAAACTGCTTAACTACAAATGGCCTGGTTGGTATATAATATATTTAATGTTAAAGCCATTCCCAAGGTAAACATTCTGTAGTGGCTTTACAAATAGTGCATAGTAAAAAAATAATGGGATCTGTAATTGTTCAGTCATCTGCACAATATAAAAGTTAAGTATCTTAACCATACACAGAATGCGTTCAGGCCCTGTAATGGTAAATCTGGTGTGTTTTGCACTTTGTATCTGTTGTTATAATACAAGGAGAAAACAAGCAGTCTGCAGAGAGTCTGATGCAGTGCTTTCCCATATGTCAGTGCCTGGGACAAGGCCATATTAATGTATGAGTGGTCAGCTCCTTTCATATACTACTAATGTACTGGAAAGCCTTCCGTGCTTTCCTTCACGTCTCAGGACATCTCGTGGTAGAGCACTTCCCCCTGCAGAACAATATGGCCTTCTCTTGGAAAAGCCCTGTGGGCTGATCACTGTCAGGTTATGTTATGTTTTAACAGTAGGCACATCAATGCTAGTTTTGTGCAGAGTTGTAGCAGGAACAAGAGGTCTAAACAAACAGAAGGGCCACTAGAGCCCTTCCATTTATCATTCCAACCTGACAGAAGCCCCTATCTATTCCCTAGCTTTCCTGAATCTTACACGTTATTTTTAAAATGTCTGCTTTCAGAAAGTAGTTACCCTTATACTTGGCCCTTCTGCATAATAATTTTCTTCCTTACTGTTTAGATAAGTCAGTCTGAGAAATTTGGAGGAAAATGTAAAATTAGTGGTATCTGTCTGTAAGGTTTTAACATAGCCTAAGTAAATGTTATTAAAAATAATGGTGTTAATACTTGCATGGCACCTTTTAGCTATGAAGGTGTGAATTAATTAGTGCTCACATCACAACACCCCTGTGAATTGGTCAAGAATTATTATAGCAAATATTCACAGGAAGAAACAGATATAAAGGGAATATAAGTGTTGCCTAGGTAACACAGGGAATGGCAAAGGTGGGATTTAAGCCCAGTTTTTTCCACTGTATTCATCAAAAACACTCCCTCTTTAATAACTGAGAGTGTATCATCAGTCCATCTTAAGTGAGCAATTGCTTACCATAACAGTTGGGATAAACTTTCCTTAAACACATAGTTAAAAAATGCTCCTTTAGCACAAATTCTCAGTGTAAGTCTGTTCAGGTAACTAAGAACATACTCAAAAACTAGCCACAGTATTTTCCCACTATCTGTTTGCCAGTAACAATGGCAATACAGTTTGGAAAGGTATTTTTTTGGGGTTTCAGATTGGGTTCACTGCCTTTCTTCATGCAGCTCAAGTCAAGTATTATTTCAGTATCCATCATTCAATATTCAGTATTTCTGTTTTGAATGAACCTTCCCCATGTGATCATAAAGGGACTTGTCTCGCAGGACTGAGACGGGAAAGACATATCCCCAAGAAGTACTGGCAATATGTTAAAAGAAATGCAAAACATTTTACATGGAAAAAGAACATTAAGACAGAGCTCTGTTGGAGTGATTTATTTAGAAGAGCCACTTGGACCAGACACAGAAAGTCTTTCTGTCTGATGGTAATGGGATATGTTTTGCTCACTTTTAGAAAGGGTTTGGTTTGGGTGGGTGATAATTCTAGGAAAGGGTGAGAGAAAATTTATGGGTCTGAAAGGAAGATTAGTAACATGGGAAATTTTGTATGAAAGTATGCTGCATTTTTTGGGAGTAATGCTGTTTTGATGGAAAAGTGATTAATTTCCAGGGAGTTGCAAGGCACATCTTTAGTTCAGAGAAGGATGATGATGGAGAACATTAAATACTTCAGTGAATTTGTGAGAAATATGTGGGATTTGAGCAAGTGCTCAATCTGTGAAATTAATGGGGAATTGGCGGCACAGGGGAAGGATTAAATACACACAGTCATGGGATTGGGACCTAAAAGATTCTAAAAGATTCGATTGGGAAGCATCATTTGGGTCATTGAGTCATTCATTCACAATCTCAGCTAACTATGTGATAGATGTTATATTAGATTTATCCACATAATGTCTATTCTGCTTTCTTCAATCTATCACATTTCCTAGGACCAAAGGAAAATTAAGATCTTCAGTGAAAGTTGCAACTACAGAATGTCACAAGAAAGGACACAGAGGGGGCTATGGTCACCTCCAATAGCTATGTCCCTGCATTATCAGGGAAGCAATTAAATAAAACTCTCAAGTGAGCCTGGAAAGCAGCACTATGCTCCACAGTACAAAAGTGCATCGTGACTCAAATAAAGGAAATCTTTCCTTGTAGAACTAAACCAAGTGGCCATTTTACACTGGGTAAATGAGAGAGATAAAATAGTATGGCACTGAACATTAATTGCAGTAGAATAAAAGTATCTGAATTTCCTTCCTATAACTTTTCTCTAGTTATGGTCAATTTCCAACACTTCACAAAAAAGAGACCTTTCCATCCTGTAAGAAACTTTTTTACCAAGATATGAAAATATTCCTTCCTTGCTTCCAGAAATGTGCATGAGAGGTGCAAGGCACAAGATTAATTCAGTCTATATGTAGTGTAAACAGGCAGTACTCATTTTAACTCCCTGGGCACACTGGTTACCTCATAATTCCTATCACAAGCCTAATCTCTTTTTTTCCCCCAGAATTCTCTTTTGCAAGTTGTTAAATCTTTCCTTCTTATCACCATCTTACACTGAGTTCCTACTGCACTCTCCTACTTGGGAACTAATTTCTTGGATAGCTAGATATCATCTAGTTATCAAACTAAATGCATTTGCAACCACTTTATTATAACTTCTCTTATGTTCATTAGACTACATTTCCTCCAAACCTTCTTATACTGACTCTAAAGAAGTAAGGTATTTTTAATCTATCTTCACAAAATAGCTACTGCATGTTGCTAATAAATCTTTCCTGCATGTAGCTCTATATTTCCTGAATACAGATAGGTAGTCCTGTATATCACATTCCTAAAGAAGTCTTTTGATTGTCTTCCCTCATGGTACTAGTAAACCTGGTCTCTGATAAAATAACCTGGTCTGATGTATTTTCAAACTTGCCATTCTTTTTCACAACCCCATCACATTAGTTGCATCCTTACATACACACAAGTTTTTCTCCCTTTCTGTAGTTTCCAACTGATAAGACCACAATCCCCAAACTTGTTGTCTGGACTCAAGCACATGCCAATGTGTTCCATGACAATAATTTCTATTCTGTTTCTATCACTCTGAACAGTTAAACTACCAAATTCCTTTGAGGCACTTTTACACCTTAAGTAATGGTAATAACTTTTATTGTTCCAAAATATCACAATTGCCCCTAAAATCAAAATAGTTCTCTATGAATAGGAAAAATATGTGCTTCTTTCAGCATGCAATTGCTCCTGTGTACCATATTTTCTAGAGCACTGAGTGCACAGCACTCAAGCATGAGTGTGCAACTTTGGCAAAATGCTGTTTCAGCCTTGAGTCAAATACAAAGTTTGAGTGACAGTAGTGTGCAAAGCCAAACAGATGAGGTGAATGAAAAACAATAGTGAGAAAATTTTGATTGACATATGCACCTCAGTGACTACTTCTCCTCTTCCAAAGGATTTTGAGCACAGATTTTGTGGTTGGGATTTGGAAGCCAGCAGGGGATCATTTGTAAGTTTTAGTCTTTTTGATCCCTGACCCAGTGGGCAAGGAAAGACATGTCAGGAAAAATACTGTGTTTGGGGGAGCAGCTAAGTACAAGATGCTTAGTACCAGTTAGTCTGATCTAAATATTGTTTTAGGATTTCAGCTGACCAAGATGTTGTCCTATTCATGCTGTTTAATGTGCAATAGGATTAAAGGCATGCATAATCTGAGCATGTATGAAACCCTTGAGACCCACTTGAATGGCATGCTGAGGCTTTTGGCTCAGATCCTGCCCAAGAGGTATTAATTTGGGTATGAATCAAATGAGGCTGGGAACTGGTGCAGTTGTGCTAGTTACTGCTGATGTCAAATTTAAAGTCTCTCAGCTCTAATAAAGAACATTGTCCAACTTGTGAGAATGTGTTAAGATGGACAGAGTAGTGCTATTCAATGTCTAGCAGGTCTGAAACTCTACCAGAGGAGATGATTTCAAGGTTGCCAAGCATTCTACGCTTCCCTCAGTGCTCCTGTCCCACAGACCTCAAGCAGTCTCACAAGTCTTTCCTTTCCTTGGCCTCCTAAGGAAGTTTTCTGGTAATATAGGAAAAGAAACACAGAGGATTTGAGAGGCACGGTAAATAATTATGAGACAGGTTGAAATGTCCTTAGCTTGAAGAAGTTGTTAGGACTTCTAACAAGAGAAATTACTTATGAGCGCAAGTGATGGGTTTCCAGTGTATCGGTTTACACAGAAGGCCAGATTAAATTGGAGTTCTTGGGCTGAAGTTCCTCTCTCCTGTGACATTTAACCCTAATGGTACATGGGAATTAACCAGTGGCTTGAATGATGGAAGCTGACCACACCAGTGACTGGGTGTGTAAACCCAGCAGACAAGAGAGGTGACTGCCAGCTGGTACAAAGCACTTGGCAAATGAAAACAAGATGTCACCAGTGGGAACAGTGTGCAAGTCGAGGAAACGAGTAAAACTTCACATATTTCCTTTATTTAATCCAGAGTTTTCAGAAAGAAGATAACTGGAATGCTTTGCCAAGGCTAGAGGAGTTCTACTCTTAATTGGTTTTATCCTCTTCTTTCTCTGAGACAGCAGCACTCACATTCACATAGTGTGGGCCTTCCCAAATTGTTCAACCACCTTTTTATAGAGTAATTTAAACTCCAAAATTGTTCAAAATTTTATTTGAATTATGAACATTTCTAACTGTGAAATATACCATATGTCTGGGGAGATCAGAATCACCCTAAGGAACAGAATAATGAGATTCCAAACTGATGTAATGAATATACATTTTGCATCCTTTCCTTTTCTCTCAGTTCTGTATGGAATCAGCATTTCAGTTATATAGGAGAAATTTCTGTTATCAAAGTATATATTGCATTTGAGGCAAGATTATTTAAAGTAAGTAGCAGACAACAATCCAATGTACAGTAAAAACTAATGTGTCCAACTACACTTTAATTATTTTGTGTTTACTCGTAATCCAAACTCAGAAAATAGAGCTTTAAAAATTGTTTCATGGGGAAATTTTAATTAAGTACAAATAGTTGATATGTATCTAAAACCTGATCCAGGTAATTTTCAAAACTCTATGAAAGAGAAACTTTAAGATTTAATAGTACTAATAAAACAGCGCTATGTGCCCCTACTTGATATCTTCATTTTGATATAAACATTTCATTCTGTAGAATCATATTCAGCAGGGTGATGATTGCAAGTTCTCTTTGAAATACAAAATTCCTTTCAACTCTGAATACCAAGTCAGACTTAACAGGACCTAACAGGACACCAAGCCAAATCTTAACTAGAATATAAACTTGATTTGTTCACCAGTTTTACTGACACATTTTTAGGAAATTTTTACTGTAAATTTTAAGTGAATTATATCTAGGAAGTAGAGAAAGTTTTTTATCTTCCAGCAATTATTTTGATGCAATTTAAAATAGGGAAATTTTGTTATGTGTGGTGAGGACATAAAGGTAATGTTTTGGGCAGGCATTTTCTATACCTATGAAGAAATGAGGTGAGACAAAAATTTGACCATATTAAGCAATTTGGTTAAACTGCTAAAATACTGGGCGCTGTCTCTAGTAAAGAGTAGGTACCTGTGTTGAAAATAAGTTAGGTATGAAAATAGGAAAAAAGGTAAAAAAGCATGCATGAAATTAAGTTAATCAAAGGCCAGAAAACTGACATTGATGAGCATATTTGCTCTAGATAATGAATAGCATAATGAAGAAAGACTTCAAGGCAGGTAAAATGCTTTCATTGTATTAATTGTAATACTGGAAGATACAACTTGTGTCCTACTCTACTTTTTTATGCTAAGACTTGAACTTCTGTAATTTCACTCCACTAGCATTGATTTAAATGAGCATTATTTCTTTGAAATGCATAGACCTCAGATCTAATTCCATTTATCTTAGTGCATGATAAAGGACCTAGATTTGCAGGAAGCATTTGATGGATACTCTACAGGAACACTCAGCTGAATCTAGCTGATTCCTAAGCCTGTAGCCTTTAAGAAGGTCATAATACAATATTAAAGGACAAGAAAGTCTAGCCATTTTGGCTAAGAAAAAACTCCACCTAACCTAATAACAAAATTTGACCTGTTGAACACCAGGAAATCTATTTTCACTAATGCATTTGGAAGAGACGTCTGAGGAAATCCAAAGGAGCTCCACAAAAAGAGGACTTATAAGGAAACAGAGGCAAAACACTGAAACAACTGTTAAATAAGACTATTATGTGACTGGGCTTGAATATTCTTGTTGAATTAGCTCTTCTTTAGGTGAAGGAAGATTTCTTAATTTCTCTCAAGACACAAAGAGTTTGTAAGATGAAAGAGCTCTGACAGTTTATACCTCACAGGTGAAAATTCATTCCAATTACATTAAAAGAAGGTGATTTCCTACAAGGAAAATTAGGCTCAGCACACTAGTTTTGAATGTAATAAATATATTAAGAACAGTCCTATCATCTTGACAACGGCATTTAAAAGAGGCAGCCTTGTTCATCTCAGGGGAAGGCCATAAGTTCAACAATGCTGAAGAGGGACTTCCAAAACACAGATATCTTAAGGACAGTGCCATTCTGCCTTCTTCCCTCAGATAACCTCTAGGGAAGAACAGCTTGAGATATCAGACTTGAGCATCACATTATGTTCCTTATCAGCTGCTTCAGCTGGCTCCTCACTTCACCTGTGGGTGTTCAGGATCACTTGTTGATCAGCCCATGCCCTTTAGATAGATATTAGGAACATTGGGTTATAATTGTTGTCTGAGGGCCAGACACTGAGAAGTTAGGTGCAGCTTTGATTAATTTGTAGGTGATTAACATCATTAACTGGATTTAATTTATGCAACACTTAACATTTATCACACCTGAATCCTCCCATGGCTTTATCTAGTATCCTATAGAATGTGCAAAGTAGCCAAAAGCAAGCACAAATAGGACCCAGAAAGAAAAATATAGTACCACATTGTAATACCCTGTTCCTACAAAATCTCTGTCAAAACACTGCAAAGCGAGCTGTGAAATAAAAGAGTGAAAAAGATTTTTTAAGCAACGTGCCCTATTAGCAACTGCTCCAACTTGTCTTCATAGACCCTCAGTAATGAGAACATAAGAAAAGAAAATAAATTGTTACTGTAGCACCAAAGTAATTAAAGCCGTTTCACTTATTACTGACTTATTTGCTTAGGGAAATTATTCATTTTATCAGGAACAGAATAACCACAATTTAATAATTGCATTCTGTGCAAAGAGTGACTGATAGCACAGTAAGATCTTCCTATTTAACTGTGTAACAGGGCTTGGGAACATAACTGGCAACATTATTCTCTTGGGATATAAAATATATATAAAAATAGGTGCCTGGTTTTTCAAGTACCGGGTAGTTAAATTACCAACACTGTGTCAGCTGCTACTAATAACTAATCCCATGAGAAAGCCTCAACATAAATCCAAATACTACCATCCCAGCTCTGTACCTCGGTACAATTCCTCAAATCCTCTCTTGCAAATCCCACCTAAATAGGTTAGTCCTGCAGCAGTGTTTTTCTGGAAGGAAAGGGGGATAAGAACCACAACAGGGAAAATTTTCTGAAATGGCATGTTTCCCTCTGTTTCCCAGTTTAAATCCAGAGGACTTCAGGTTTTTAACTGCTCTGTGAATTGAAATTTGACCAAAACAGCATCCAAATAAAGGGATTTGGGGCAGAAAATAATCCTTTTCCTTGTCCATTTAAAGAATCAAGTGTAATTTTAATCTAAAAAAAAAAAAAAGATGAAGTAGCAAACAAGGGAACAAACATTTATGGTGCTTTGGTTCAAAAGTATACTTAAGAAGCTGACTACCTGCTCCCTTTTAGTCTTGCTTCCACTGTTTTTAGGTCATAGCTTTAACTGAAACTTGGTGCTCTAATGTGACAAAGGTATGGATGATTGTTGCATCTACATGGATTATGGAACAGATATAGTACATTCTATGGATTTTGCTCTTTTTTTCTTTTTTTTTTTTTACATCCCACACTCTTCCCCATGGAAATTTACCAGGTCTGAGGTATTTATCTTCAATTACATGGTATTTTGAAATACTGCTTTTTTTGAAGAAGTCCCATTGCCTGGAACATCCAGTGTGTATAAACCTATGAAGTACATATAAATATCTGCTTTGGAATAGATCTGCAGGTATATGAAACACCCAGCAGCAAGTAATAACTAGAAGACGATTTACTATATTCTTGTGGAATGTCTCAACCTCAGTATCATTGATCCTGATAGTCTGAAATCATGATATAGTTAATATGGGAATATATTATAAAATGTGATTATATGTGCACAGGCAGAATAAACATATTATATTTTATTATGTTAGGTGTATTAAATTCTCACATATGCTCTGCAGCTATGTCCATTATTGTACAAATACATAATAAACTATGGTAAGTAAAGGAAATAAAATAAAAGTATGGCTTTAATTTTGGGGAGGCCTGTTGAATCACTGTGTATTTTTCCCTCTTCAAAACCAGCTCACAATAATTTGTAAATCATCTTTTTATCATTGGAAAGAACTTCAGATTTTCCCTCCTCCAGCTATTAGATGGTTGAACTTAAGGAAAAAAAAATCTTTTGTATATTGAGCATTAATTTAAAGTCAATATATACCCTAAAATTTTCAAAAACTTTCATTACGTTCTGAGTAATTTTGCTTCTCCTTTATTTCTGTGAAAATAGATTTGCTTCTCTATCCTGAAATATATAGTGTTTTTCATAGTTGTTTAAATAATACTCATAATGAAGAAAATATGTATCTTTGTATCGAATTTTTCCATACTGAGGTATTGAGTATACATTTACTTTCAAGGTAAATTCAAAATAACTGTATCACCAACAAAATTTCTAATGTAGCAATTAGTGGATGGAGAAAGGTACAGACTTGTGAACAAATGAGAGGAGATAAATCTTAGTAAGTTAAGTATTACAACATTTCAAA
Organism: Dicaeum eximium; assembly: GCA_013396995.1. Taxonomy (NCBI): domain Eukaryota; kingdom Metazoa; phylum Chordata; class Aves; order Passeriformes; family Dicaeidae; genus Dicaeum; species Dicaeum eximium. The sequence continues at coordinate 755,525 of VWZP01008963.1, read as the reverse complement.
ACACTATTTTCCTACTATCATGCACAACATGACCTGGTATTTTATCATAGTCTGATATTTTAGGCACTACAGAAAATATCAGAATATTTTGTGTAGTATACCCTCTCCAAAACGTCTGTAAACCTATAACACAATGTTCTATGTCACAGCAAATGTAGAGTTTTAGGCCAGGATGATTCCAGTGAAGCCAAAGTCAAAATAACTTATAATGGAAGAATTAGGTTTGACTTTTACTATAGTTTCCAACAATAATCCATTTTCTCTACTAACTCACTTCCCATTCATTAATTACATTACAGATTAAAACAATCAGTAGGGAAAAAAATCCCATGCAGCGTAAATTTTACTTTGTTTCCATTTCTTATTTCAGCCTATAACTTTAGATATAATTAGTTATATTAAAGCTCTGAAGAATAAGGCTGCCATTAACAGTGATTTAGCAAATGCTTTCGAATTTTAGTCTTACACTACATAATTACACTTACATGAAATATAATTAATGAGGAAAACGTCTCAGATGTGTGGGCTAGGAAGGCAAATATAACTATCCTTTATTGTGCCTTCAAGGTTAGAATTATTATAGCACTTACAATTTTATTATAATTACCCATAATGAGACTCCACATGCGTGATACAGTCTACATGCTTTTGACATTAGAAGTTTTCAAAATGCCTCATTAAGTATTTTACTCTATATTTATGTGGTTTTCCTTCACCTCCCATTTTTGGTGGCCATCTATTTCATGTAAAAGCATACAAACTTATTTTAAAAATGCTACCATTAAAGATCATAAAATGATTACAATGAATAGATATTAAGATGTCACAGCTGTATAACGTATTCCTTTTATGTACTCCCATGCTGAATTGTTTTATGACCTATCATAAACCTATTAAACTACTGGTAATAAAGGATTGTAATTAGTGATAAAACCTTGTTGCTTACTGAGCCAAGACAGTCATCCTTACTTTGGATTTTATTGAAAGTAATCAAGATGAAACCTTCAGCAATGTCAAATAACACCTTCAGAGGAGAAGGTTGCACTTTTGGTAGAGATTGACAATATTTCAGCTTTTTCTGTAGTTTACCTGCACTGTATTTTGCAGACTGAGCTTGATTAACTCTGTTCCCCTCCACCCTTTTCCCCATGAACTTGCACAGAAGAATGACAAATATAGGATAAATGAAGCCAAATAAGCTTGGAACACAGTTTGACTTCAGTGGATTTCCATTTTGCTATTGTATTACGCGTGTAGAATGCTGTCCACAACCTGTTTCTTGGCAGGATTCAACAAGGGCTAAGGCAAAGTAGAAATGCTCAGAAGTGAGCTCTGACTGAAACAGAGAATCTAGTTAAGGAAAAAAAGCATGCAAGGCACTGAACAAAATGTGTGACCTTTTCAGTTATCAAATCAAATTAACTTTTTTTCCTAGTCATACTGGGCTGAATGCAAACATAGCTTCCAAAGGCACAAAAGCCACTGCTTTAATCTGCACAGTATCATCAAGTCCCTCTTAACATTTGTGTGTTGGCCTTCTAGAATACATTAATTTTGCCAGCGTGCTCAGATGGTTGGTTCTTGATGTATCCTGGTGAAAGCTGACATTTTCATTTCCCTTAATGTAAATTTTCTGTAGCTTAACCTCAAAATTCTGGGTGGAGCAATTTTCCCAGAATCTAAGAAAATGTCTTTTACCATTTTGGCATGGAAACAATATATGGATGAGACTGGGTGAAAGGAAAATATAATGCCAGAGATTAAACTCAGAAATCTGTATTCCTGTCTCCACGACATAGCTACAGTATCTTGCACATTTTAAAAACTGGAAAGTAGGGGGGAGGGGAAGAAATCAAACAATATTCACTTTGTCTTTATAGCACTATATTTCATTCTGCAGTAAAGTGGAAAGACAGAGCTCTAAGCACCAAACAATTAACCCTCCACTAATTCCCCTTCTATCCTACAAAATAAAGAATACATCAAAGACAGAAGAACAGGTATCTTCTCTCCCATTCTTCTCAACATGGATTTATTTGTCCTAACTGGACTTTTAAACCTATTGTCCCTGGCTTTTCACAGCACTGAATTGAGCAATAGGGAAACTATAGTAACCAATAATCTGTTTCACTTCAATGGAAACTATGTATCTTGGTGGATAACAAAGCCTGGGATAAACACTAAAAACCTCTGACAGGGTTTGGAGGGGGAGAGTGTGGTGTCTCGACTGTCAGGTCACGTTTGAGCCAGCCTTCACCTATAGGCAACAATTATTAGGGTATTCCTCATTTGTTCTCCACTAAGCAAATTCTTCAAAGGTGCTTAATGGTTACCTCAACTCCATTAAAATTCACAGTATTCTGCGCAATTAATTCAGCCATATGCAGAGGTGTGTGCATGCTAATCGCTTTTAGTCACATATACATTAAGATTATCTGCACCAGGTTTCTTTTGAAGGGATGCCTCCTCAAGGAAAGCTTGTAAAACTTTGTATAGTAATATTTGTAGTTGAGTCAACACAATACACCTCTCCTTAATCCCCATGAAGATTTAAAATCTCCCATTTCAAAGGCAGCAGGGGGAAAGTGTATTTGGTATTCCCCATGCAATTATAAATCAGAATTAAAACAAGTCCAATATCCACTTAGATATCAATATGACCAATTAATTTTACATTACCTAAGATCTACATGAAATCAAGTGCACGAAAAGCTGATCACTTTTGCAAGTAAATCAAAAAGGCTCTTCCTCTATTTTATTTTTTATCTTAAATGTATCCAGAGTTTTATAGCTAAATACAAAAGCACTAGCAGTTGGTCATGCTTTAAGCTACTAGAAGAAAGTTAAGCTTCCACGTTGGCTAGCCGAGATATCAGCTCTAAGCTGACAAGTAATTAAACCAGCATATCTATAACAACTGTCATCTCTTATTTCTGTGCAACTTGGATGTAAACCAAAGGCACGAAAGCCAAAAAAAGACTTCACATTACTGGGCAACTGCTGAGCATCTCCTGCTGAACAGTTTAGCAGACCTGGGCATTTAGAGGATTGTAGCAGAGATCAAAAGGGTCAGAGATCCCTTTACCAATTAACAGCAGGGAGAAGAACATCAAATAAGGTGTAAATTTTAGCTCTGCAGTTTTGAGTAAGCCAAGCATGAAATGCATTCTAATACTCTTGAGTAGCTGCAGCTTTGAGCCATCAGTGATGTCACTGGTGCACTAAAGGAAGCTTAATCGCACTTAGAGTGGCATGTAGCAATCCCGCTCAGCTAGGTGCTAAAGCCTGCTGCTTCTTGTCTCTTTTGATAACACATGGGAATTGCTAGCCCCGACGTGGCTGGCGAGAACAGAAAACACTCCACAAAAAGCAGGCTTTCTTTGGGGTCTTATGCTTTTATTGCTCCCGATCTTAAAGAGATAGTGGCACAGTGTTTATTTTCTCCCCTTAATTGTTTCAAATAAAGAAGGAAATAATTAATAAGGCCCAGTGTAAGTAATCAGCCTTTGGGGGCTTGAAGCGCTGCTTAATCCAACTTTATGCAAATCACCATGGAGGGAAAGCTGTTCCTATAGACATTGCTCTTTCTTCTCTTTCTTCTCTCTCCAGCCACCCCCGCATCCCGCCTTTTAACTATGACAAAAGAATGCCACTGAGCCTCTTTATGCACCCCCTTGGCCGGCATACACTGCCCGGAATATGCAATCTGACAGGACAGTGCTGGGAAATGCCGGCCAGGCCGGGAGCTGCCGGCACCAGAGGGAGGTGCTGGGGACGGGCTGGGGGGGCTGCGCTGCTCCCTCTGCACGGGCAGAGCTCCCGCAGAGGATGCGCAGCAATGGCACCTGTGAAGGTGGGACAGGCTCCATCGACAGCGAGAGGAGCAGCAGCAGTAGCAGCAGCGACACAAGAGATGAAACGGGCCAACTCTCTGGCAAAATAGCAGTGTAGCACTTTAAGGCTGAGCTAAAGGTCAGAATCAGATAAGTTTAACCTATTTTTAAAGTGGCTTTGTGTGTGGATATTTATTGTTGCCCAATGTCATGCTTGCTTTCTCGCAGAGAAGTGCATGAAACAGAGTTTAAACAGAAAAAGGCGCTTTTTTTTTTCCTGTTTGTGAATTAAAATTATGTCAATAATAATTCGGAGCACAATCCTTAAAGAAATAAATGTGAATATTATGTTATGCTTTTGTTTATTTCAGCTAACAAAAGATTACCATGGGGACAATTACAAATTCATGATATGGGTACATTCACAGAATACATTAGTGGTCCCGCTTCAGTGAGAAAATACAGTTGTGATGTTTAAAATGTGTTAAGAAGAATTCCCACAACTTAAATATGCACTTTCATTTTACAGATCTCAACTACAATAAGTTTAAATCAGCAATGCTCTAACAGATTTCAATTAAATATATTTCACATGAACTTAACTATTCTGCTAAAAAACTCATCCCAGAGCATCAAACACTCCTTTTTACATACCTAATTATACATAATTGCATATACCTAATTTATTTAGGAAAAATCAGTGAAATCCCCTTTCTGCTTTGGTTTCAAGAGTGCGAGTACTTGGTTTTCTAAACATTATAAATAAAACTAGATCTGAAAGACATCATATCCACAACAAAGAGAAGCTAGTGACCAGCTCAAATACACTGTCTTTTGAACAACAAGTCAGTGCAGACAGAAGTAAATGACAGTTAATTACAAATTACATTCTGGTTGGGGCTGTGAAGGCCTCCTGGCTTGAATAATAATCAGGCCCTGGGGCACTCACCTGCCTGCAAACCAACATACAGAGACACAGGCTGGGGTGCTATACAAGTTTCAAAACAAGCTGCTAAATACAAAAGCTTATTGGATTACAGAGATTTAGGCAAAAAGCATTCAGATCTCTGGCAGCAACTCTAATAGTAGGCTGAAGGAATTTCTAAAGGATGAATTGCCATTTACTGTAAATTTCTGAATACTCCTCCTGATTTTGAGGAAAGAAAATAAGATATTTTCCAACATTAAAAAAGTTATCCTGTTGCAACTTTTCTTCACAAAATATGGTACGAGAAAGTGTCTGCTATGAACTAGAGACCTCATCTCTTTCCAAATTATAGAAACTACACAAACTGTTTACAGTATTTCTTTCTGATTCTTGCCATTCAACCAGTACCATATATGTTCTAAATGTAGCCTATATAAATGAAAATGAATCAGAAAAAAAGTGTTACTCATGGTGGAAGAAATACTGTTATGTAGCATCTTTGACTGTTGAAATTTGTGTTATTTACTGATGTCTGTTGCATTTTTTAACTGTTTATTTTAATCCCATACATTTGTAAAATATGACAATGTCTACATTAATTAATGTCAGTATTAGTGCAGTATAAAACCTTGGCTTTTGTAATTCACTAAAGCAATTTCTATTCATTTAGTTGAGCTAAGTGCTTATTGTTAAAGACAAAAGGCTCAACAGTTTGACATTGAGCTCATTATGTATGTTTAAAACATTCTGCAATTCAAGGCCACACCACATGCAATAAAAAAGAAGCCGGTGGGTTCAGGGATTAAAATTCAGACCACACAGTTCTCTTCAATAATTTTCCATTTAAATCTGTTTCAAACTTCAAAACAAAGCTATTTAGGTGTATCAGGCTGTGTAAGTATAGGAGAGTATATATCTTTTGGGTTCTTGATATTGCATGCACAAACTTTCAGTTGTTCTGTTTTTCTTTAAGTCAGTTGCCATATAGATTCTGTAAAAAGATTTTCTTGTTAGTAGGTGAATGTGATTGTGTGTTTTTGAAAGAATTTCTGGGTTTTAGAGAGAAATAATTTAGTAATATTTTTTGCTGTCTTTGGTATTTGGAAGGACAACAATATATAAGGAAGGACTGTGTTTATGCTCTGTATGGCATGTACATGTGTCCATAGTGGAATGAAAAGATAAATAACATGGGAAGTACAAGGGGTTGGAAATCATGTTATTTCAGATAAAGTGCACAGATTGCAAAAAGGTTTGAAAATAAAAAAATATTCTTGATGTCAAAAGTATACCTGCATGTGCTTCTTCTAAATCTCTTCTATTCCAAGTAACTAGACAGTGATTATGATTTCCTTCTCCAAGCACAGTTTCTCCAGTAGAACTTTTGACTTCAGGATTAGAATATAAGAAAAAATTAGGCTGAATTATCACCATGCCACTGTGAATAGAACAGCACCTCTGTGTGCCATGAAAGCCTTGTAATATTCCATATGGGATAGAAGTGGTGCTCCTGTGGTATCAAAAGCCCAGCAAGACTTTCACATTTGTCTGCCAAACAGACTTGCCTGTTTGTGGATCATCTGTATTTCCTACAAAACTTAAGCAAAGAGTGAACTCAAGTGTTAGTACCACCTTCAGGCTTGTGGAGACAGGGTGGAAAAGGCATTATGGAGCAAAACTTTGTGTCAGGAAAGGCTGTGACAATCATTTTGAGCTCACATGGAATTCTCTGACAATAATTTTCCAGGAAAATAAAAGCTGTGCTCAACACTCCTCTTCTGCAGCTGGTATTTCAGAACTCCTGTCCAAGCTGTACTTCAGGTCACCCTCTTCAGGTTTCACAGAACAAGCTGGGGGAAAGAGAGCAGCAGACAGCAGCAGACAGACATTACATGCAGAAGAGTTTGTGACTAGCTCAAAGAGCCAAGCAGCATTAGGGCCCCTGTTGAATTTTTATTTGCACTGCATAGCTCTTGCAAAGCTCCCCTACAAACATTTCCAAAGTCCTGCCATTTTCCAGTGCTTTATCCTCGTCCAGGGCTGCTACAAGGATAGCTGTCTCTTCTCACACAGAGAAGAAAAATCAGGAAGTGAGGTTAGCAATTCAAACTCTTTGATAAATCATGAGGAAGAATGAGCTCAGAGAAGCATTCATCGTCCCTCTTAAAATATTTTATTTTCAGGATCAGAAAAAATCAAGTGATGCAGAACATTTGGTACGCATCTGAAAGTAATTTTCAAAGGAATTTCCGATGGTCCAAAGCTACTATGTACAATTAAAAATAGTCTTCTCCATCTTTGATTTAAGGGATGTTTGTGTGAACTACAGTTTTAAAACCGGAGGGAAAAATAGCATCACTCAACCAGAGTAAAGAAAAGGGGCCACCTTATCAGCAACAGAGTGATTTTGACTGTACTGACAATGACATGAGTAATCCATCATGTCATCAGCCCGGTGACGGATGTACCCTGCACCTCATCTCTGTATGTGTGCAGGGAGGACCATGTAGCAAGCCAGGAGGCAAGTAACACTTAACCCCTGCAAGCTTCATGTCCCTGCTGTGCTTCAGACAACCTCTGTCATGTATGAAAAGCCTAAAGAATGACAGTAAATCTATACAGACCAGCACAATCTACCATCGTGACAACTACACACCACCATAGCCTTATAACACTATTAAACTGTATCATCACAGACTTGTAAGACAAGGCCTGCATTATGTGCTTTGTTGAGCTACTTAAAAGGTCTTTGGAAATGCACTGAATATACCTTTTGTCTTCGTTTGGTTAACAAAAGGATATAGTTCATAAATACTAGTTCCATATAGAAGGATGATTAATTATTTTGGCCCAGCAGAAATAGCACCTTATTCCAGAAACTGACTTTAGTAGTAGACAATATTAAAAGGGAGTAACAAAACTTAAATATTCTTAAAAATATTTTCTAATATTTTTTTGAATTGACAATAATTTTAACGGAAAATCATAGGTGTTTTCTGATCAGAGGTGTGACCTACTTCCTTCAAACTTTTAATTTGTATGGTCACTTCTGAAAAAAATATGTACCTTGAAAGCTTTGACATCCACTCTTTATTCGACTCTGAAATGTAACAAATATTTCTGCCACAACAATTGCTGTTCTGTAGGATCTTCATAGTTGAGGTATAACACTGAAATGTCCCAGGATGGTAACCTTATATATTAATATAAATGTGCTAACCCATAGTTCTCTATATATGTGCACACACACACACACACACACACATATATATATACATATATATACACACTCATAAATATATATATTTATGTATTCTGGAAGTGTAATGTGCCATGAAGATACCATCCAAAATTTTCACTCAGATCAGGAAAGAGAATACTGAATATCTTCATTAAAAACAGATTCAGTGGTTACATTGAATCCTGGGTCTTCAAAACTGGGCTTTTATTATCTCCCCTTTTCTCTTTCTGTTAATACAACAAGCCTCTCCTGGGTTAAAAAAAGGGAAAATAACTGGTTGAATAGTAACATCGTTTGTTCATGTATATGCAAAAAAAATCTTTTCACACCTTGATGAAATTAACATAAATTTAAATACTAATGAATAGGTAGAGACTAGTGAAGAATACCAAGGACCACATTCAAACTGAGTTATATCCCTATAAAACAGATCTATTTTCTAGGGACATGTGACAAGAGTGTTATAAGCCTTTATTGCACAATCTGCATAATTCACAGTCCAAAACAATTTGCAGCTGGATAAAGGAAATCAACTCTTTAGTAGTGGAACATCATATCTAAAGCATATTATTTTACTTCTTGGCTGAAATTACCATGTACTGTTGGAAGCCAAAAACCCATAGTCAGAAAAAACAAGGAAATGTGTGTTTGGAGCTATTCAGCATTTTGTCAGTGGGGAAAGCACAGTACAAACATACACAAGGCAGAGGGGACTGAAATGTAAGATGAAGAGCCATTGAATCTCTCAGTAATTCCAAGAAGTTGCTAGGGGAAGGACAACAGACATCAGGAGTAGTTTGTCTTCTCATTTCCCTTCTGGCCCCATACAATGCATGCATGAAGCAGCACAACAGGAGCCAGTGCAAAACAAATATGCATAGTGGCAGAGTCAGTGTGCACATCTAAACAATTGCTATGCCCAATACTGTGGAATTTCCACACTGTAAGTGCTTTTCAACTCATCTGCTCATTGTGTGCATGGTTTACTCTACTTGGTTCTGTTGGGGTCAGTCACAACCTTCAAAGCCAAAGTTTGTCTATATTTGCTCTTCTTTCCTGAATGGATCAAATCACACTCTTTTTTGTTGTTTGATGACTTTCTTCCTTGGACAACCATTCCTTTATCTTCTTATTTTGCTAGGTCTTGAGAACAGTGGAGACCTGATGGCAGGATACTCCGCATCTACCAAAATCAGTTGACAGATTTCAGTAGGCATAAAGTTAATGGTGTGCTTACCTTTGCCTGAGGGGTAAGAAAGCTCTTGACTTTTATGCCTGCAGAAGAAGCAGCTGGTTCAGCCCTGCCTTCCTTCTCCAATATTTTTTTTCCCATTCTACAGCAATGTATCATACACATGATCTGAAATTAATTAGTCCAAGAGCAAAATAAGATCAGAAATGAAAATAAATCCTCCTACACTGTTCAGAACAACATGATAGTATATTAAATCACTGTTTATAAAAACACACAAGTCTTGAGCAAAGTTATAAAGCTCCATTCAAATCAGGAATGTCCATGGTAGGAAAAGACTAGCCTTTAAAAAACATGTTTATAGCTGAAATTGAGTTTTCTCAACTTTTTAAATGTTTACATATTATTTTCTCCTAGTGAAAATCGAAATAGATAAAATATAAGCAACAATTATTTTAAAACGTATAGTGCTTTCCTTTTGATCATATGTAGGAAATTGCCTTTCCTATTGTTAGGAAAAATTTGAAATACTTCTCTCAGTCTGTCATCCATTGATCTCTCCCCTGACGGCCAAAACCAGCATTTTTGTTTCTTTATTCCCAGTAAAAACACGTGAATGTACTACTCTTTCAAAAAATACTTTTTCTGTCATCTGGTGCAAATCACTATATGCAGTCATATCATCCTCAGAAAAAAACATCCTTAATATATTGACTTTGTTATTATAGTACTGCCATCCACAATGGAGCACAACAGGTCTACAAAGAGGATGTATTGGTCCAACAGGTGAGTTTGTGTGAAACAGGTGTTGCTTGCTGTACAAAGGAATTTGTCCTCCATAAATTACAAATTACTACTTAACTCAGTCCTTTTTGTGCAGGAGTCAATCCTTTGTTCCCTGTGTCAGGCTGCAGCACAGGCCAGGGAGTCAGGGGCAGCCAGGGCAGTCACTGCCCTAGGGATTAGGTACCCTCATGGGGACAAGAATGGTGCAGACAATAAATCTTCCTAAAGAGGTTAATATTAGTTGATGGATTCACCTAGAAAAACCTTTATTCATGCCATATTCATGCCAAGCAAAACAGTCAACTTTACTTTCTCAACTAGTTGAAGTGTCTGTGATCAGAAATATTCCCACAAGAACACATCATGATTTATTTAAAACAAACAAACAATCAAAAAGTACAGCCCTTTCTCCTTAAAACAGAATATCCAACTTTGTACCAACTCCTTGTATACGCTGATAGTAGTGCTGTTGTGGAAAATTTAAAATAAAAACAAGATATAGTAATAAATGTTGAACAGTACATCACAGACTACAAACTCCCATGGAAATCCTTTGGGCTTCTTGAGGTCCAATGTTCCCTAAAGTGATTAAGGCTACATCATCTACCTATATGTTTTATAACATGTGAACTACATGTAAACAGAAACCTATTTTACACAGGGGGACTGCAGCCTTTTGACATTTATATTTTAAAATTCTCAAAAGAATATATCCTTCAGCCCTATGCCTGAAAACAAAGTCCTGAAGATAGGTTCTGCATATGCCATTTTTTGAGTTTTTCAGCTTCAGAATGGCTTACCAGGGGTACTTGGTCATTACTATTGAGCTCACCAAAAAACATCAGGATCAAAAGGCTATGAAAATCACCCTATAACTTTCTCAGCTTGAAGGAGAATTCAGCTGCCATAGGTAAATCTTAATCCCCCACAAACTTGATAAGTAGCTGGTTTGAGATGCAATCTCAATCACATCTCAGCTTTAGGATGAGATCTGGCAATCTCCTAACTTCTAGTCTCAGCCACAAAAAAATATACAGAAGCTTCAAGATTCCTCTAAAGCACATAACAAAAGTACAAGCATATATACAAGTCAAAAAGAAGGAATTATTTCCTATATTTTTACAGCTATGCTATTATATTTTTTAAATTGCCCTAATTTAGGTACCTTTGGGATTCTTGCCAGCTTTGGCATGGATAGTGGGTAAAAGGCAAAATTTAAAGCTCATAAATTACAGCTGCAAGTAAGGAAATTACACATATTTATTGATTTCAGTAAGGTCCCTAAACAATATAGACAAAAAAATAAAAGTATCTTTAACAGGAAAGTTGTCTGTTTGTCAATTTAAATGTTTGACAAGCCATCCTCTTCCTACAGAGACATTTTGTGGTCCCAGAAGCCATTCCTGGGGGCAGCACTGCTACCACAGCAGTTCTGCTGAAGAGCCCAATGCACAAAAGATGTTTTAGAGCAGGTGATGTGCAACAGCAGACATGGTGTTCTAGCTTTAGCTACGTGGAGTTAAGAAGTTTCTGTCCTCAGCCTGTCCTCAGCTGCTCGCCATTCCTCCTCTCCTTAGGGGTAGTGCCCTCGCAGATTTGGAGGCAAAAATCACTAATAATTACTCCCTAACTTGTTATCTGGATGATAATATTTAGTCTTCCCAATCACACCTTAAATATTCTGTTTTAGCTGTCCAGTGTCATTATATGGGCTTGACAGAAAGATTTATTAGAAAACAGACCCAAAAAAAGCTGCAAAATTCTGATATGGCTTAGCTAAAAATGAAGCACGGGATTTGGAGGTGAAAGAAATTGCACCTTTGCCCATCCATAGAGGGGTCAGGCTCTGAAAGTGTATTATCACATGTATTATCTCTAGTCACTCTGTGTATTTGATGCTATGGACAACTCAAAATGCTCTTCTCTTTTTTTTTATCTGTTAAAGGCAGGACAGACATAACCTTTCTACACATTCTTAAACCTCAAATCTGAGTTCTTTCAGATTTAGGATAGTGTAAAGAAATGGCATCATATTTGACTGAGAAACCAAGATGCTCTGACTTACTCAGTCTGGCATATTTTTTGTTTGCTTAGCAAATGGATTTACTTTTTGCCCCACATAAGAGAATACAGAGGAAGAGTAGTTAAACTACATAAACATAAGTAAAGATTTGGGGATTTAGTGTGCAGTTTTTGGATTAGCTTTTAACATTTTGTTGCAAAGGAATGGCTTTCATTTGTTTATGGGATAATTTTAAATAGGATTATGATAAGTTTTTCATGCAGCTCTTGATACACAATTGCACTTACTAGAAAAAGAGGAAGAGAAATTCTGCATGGCCTTGGATTTGGATGCATAAAAAGCCTACATGACTCAATACCTTTACTGCAGGATGACACATGCAATATAATTCAAAGCTTCAAATTTCAGAATGCCAAGAAGCCCTGTGAGTACTTGCAGGCTAGAGAAATATATAGGCAACTTGACCACAGACCTTTATATACTGGTTCAAAGGACTGAAGTGTGGTTCTAATTGCTCATTTTGAAAAAATATTCTATTACTTTTCTAGTCAAGGAAACAAGAAAAATGAAGAATTCAGTGCCTCAGATGAAGAAAACCAGAGCTGTTGAGAGAACATAGTGTTCTATGACAAAATGTTCTATAGAGCAGACATGGAACATTTTAAACATACTTAATTCCCTATATAACATATGGTGGAAGCAGAGGTGGCTCGGAGAGTTTGATGTGTATGTGCACACTTCTGAGTTACTCTAGAATAGAGTGAATCAATGCTACACATATTGATTCAAGAGATTAGCAGTTAAAAGACAGTTTCACATTAGAGAGCTCTGAAGTTGTCACTGTTGCCATATCACCACTTTAACATCCCAAACAACTATTTCTACTGGTAGTGCTCACATCTTAGGACCAACATACATATAGATATTCTACATTCAATACAACCAGGGTGTCTGAAAGAGCCACTGAAATAAAATTCTAAATTAAATTTTGAATAATACAACTTTCAAAATAAAGTTCAGTGTTGATGTATTTGAAGAACTTTCAACGTATGTTCTAGAGATAAATTGGTAGGGAAACCTTCAGAAATGTTTTCCTTTCCAGTGATAAAATAAAGCCATCTACTCCTATGCAACTATTACAGACTGCAAAACTTTTCTTATAATCTCTTCAGTTTAATTTTTTATTCCTCTTGTTAGGGTTTTTAAGGCCTTCAACCATTTATTTCCCTATTCTATCCTTCAGACAGGAGAAAAAGGAGAATTTGATTAGTGTTTTTCTTAACGTTTTCTCTTGGAGAAACAGACTCCTAAAAATGCATAAGCCATGGATTTGAGGAAAGGTTAACCCTGTGTGTATGACCATCCCTGTGTGGATTAGAGATCATGCACTCAGGTGGTCAAAACAGTGAGTCTGCATCATAAACTAGAATTTCTTGAATGGTATAGGGAATTCGTATCAATTTTTATAATAATATAATACCAAGATGATAGATCTATGTTATAATATACATGAGACAAAGGCTAGTTGAATGATCAGAAAGTTGAGGGTGAGGAAGGGTTACTAGAAAAGGTTTGTCTATTACCTATTATCACTGTGATCTTCTTCCAAACACCTCTTACATAGCCAGACCCGAGCACCTGTGTAAGGAGGAATACACCTGTGTATGTTATGGACTACTTATTTGCAGAAAACACTGGATAGCAATTACAAGTTCCTGAACTTTACTGAAAAATTATTTCCTTTCTTTTTTCTTTCTGCTAGCTCACTGATTGTAATTTGCCACTATAATTTATTCCTTAGCATCAGTTAGAGTTTAATAGAAAGAGGGTTAATCATTTATTTCTAGAACAATTATCCCCTCCATAATATAGGAAAATCTGGTGCTCCTTTCAAAATCACAAGGATTCCACTGGTCAGTGACTAATATTAACATTATATTTTTTTTTTCTTTCAGTGCCTATTTTCACATTAAGGTGGGTGCATACTATTGTTTTAATGGGGAAGCTGATTTATCATTCAAAAAGTAATTCTTCATAGGGGCACACTAGGTGATAAAGATCAATGACAAGTATAGTAAATTGCCTGGGAGGGTTCAAAACAGATTCAAGATAAAGCAGAGAGAGGGAGAAGGAGGGAGAGAGAGATTATGTCAAGACAGCATCTAATGCTTTTGCCAAACACTTCAGCCTCACCCTATTTGACGTTGATCTAATAGTCGACCATTTAATTTCCAGGTCGCAGTGCCAATCTTTTGTCACCTCTGTTGCCCCATATCAAACTTTCAGGAAACAAAACCCCTGAAAGCAGACAATCAATAATGAGATCAGCAGATTTTATCCTAAGAGAAACAGGACTTGCCTGCTTTGTTTGTGGAAGGTTGTTTCTTTGAATGCTTCAGCCAGGGCTGCTTGTCAGTAAGTGACTGTGATGTGCACAGCATGATTGAACGAGACTAGATAAAGTCACCAGAAAATGTGGAAGTGGAAAGCAAAACACATAAACTAGGGGGTGAAAATGTGCCACACCATGTGTGGCCACACAGTTCTTATCATATGTACTCTCCTAGCATGTCATCCCCTATTATTATTGGTGCATTTTAGATGTCTTGTCGCTGGTCATATGCTAAACACATTTTTACCTTAGGATCAGAAGATCCTATGGGATTCCTAGGTTTCAAGATATGGAGGACTATGCATTTCTCCACAGTAGTGACTTTTTGCTGCTTTGAGCTGTTATATTATTTAACAGGCATGTTGTGGACTAAGAAGTTTATTGTATGGTTGGTTTTTTTTCCCACGGTTTCTAAATTTTTTTTTTAATTTCCTTTTTCTGAAAAAAAGGAATAGAGAGGCAGGGAACACAGTAGAAGATCCATTTAAAATTTTTTAACAAGGTTTTGTGTATAGGGGCCCAGTCTAGGAAATTTACATCATGCACTTGTGATGTTGATATTTCAGTAAAAAATTACATAGTGTCAGTGTCCACTGTCAAACCATATTTTACATGGGTTCACCCTCACTGAAATTACCTAACATCACTTCCAGTCTCCCTTCATCTCAGGTATTTGGAAAAAAAAATACACAAGTATTAAAATAAAAAGTAATTTTCTGACAAACCTAACTGCAACCAATACCAACTTCAGTGTAGAAAAGTAATGTCTCTGCATATTACTTTTTCTAGCTTTTCTCTTTATCTTCAGATGTGCCAGCCTGATCACAACATTTCCTTTTATAAGGCAGAGTAGGATAAATCTTCACTTTACACCACCCATTTTCATTTTTATTTCAATTACAGCCACTAGAAAAAACACCACAAGTTAAAATTATGTAAATTTCCCAAAAGTATTCAAATGAATACTGACTCTTTTAAAAAGGCAGGGGCCAAGCTCTTCTTTTTAACCACAATGAGGTGCTAGTCAGTTATTTCACCTACTTTCTTTTTTTGCAATGGCAGTAGAGACTTGAATAGAATGGTGAAATATTCAGCATGTGTTCTGTGCTTGTTTTTTAAATTGCTACTAGTAAAATAATTTGGCAGAAACAACACCATTGTTTTCCTTGGCATAAATACAGGATATTCTTAATTATTTAATTTTCTCAAGAAACTCAACTGAATGCAGTCTACAGAGTTGGAGAGACAAAAATTGCTGTTACTAAAGCTTCAAAAATGTAACACAGTAGCATCACTAATACCTTCAAAACCAGTGCTAAAATGTAGGGTAATTTACCTAAAAAACATCCTCTTCTTCATTCAAAAGGACACAGTATACAAATTCAGAGGGCAGAGAGAAGAAGAATTATACTGATGAAAAGGAAATTAACGTCTCTAACAAACAGTTACTCTGCAGACCTCTACACTTAATTTCTTATGCTCTTAATTTCTGCTTCTCTTCCTTATGATTTTCACTTCCAAGGAATTGAGCAGTTTGTTCCAGATCTTTAAAAATGTCTATTTCTAAGGAGAACGTTGTTACTCTGAGCTGAATGATGATTTAAAGAGGAATTTGTGCCCAGGGCATTGACCTTGCTGGCCTTTTCGTACATTACAATTCCAAAGGAAATCACAAAAGAAGATGGGCTTACTGTAGTTAATGAGATTCCTCACCAAAAACACTAATCTGGGTTAAAACTAAAAGAATGCTGATAAGGATATTACAGCTCATACTGAGAACAAGAAAGGTGCACTGCTAAGATCAATTGTGGATGTTAGGAGGTAGTCTTCAATAGTGGGTTTTAAAAAAAATATCTATCAAAATGGATGTTGAAGAAAAAGCCTTTTAAATGAGGATCTGCTAAAATAGAATAAAACATATAATTTCTCCTTTTTTTTATTAATATTGTACCAGGTACAAATCAACCAATATTAGCAGAAGTTTAACATCACTTTAAAAGAAAGAGATTGACCTACTGAGAAAGTACATGAGTAAATGTGTAGCAATACACTGATTATTACTGTTTCCCCTCAGGCAAATACCTCTCTCTTAAGCATGTGCTTCACTGGAACATTTTGTTTTATTACCTTGTGAGATAAGTGGGGAAAAAAGCCTTTAGTACCTGGGGAATTAAAAAATTCAGACTTGTCATATCAGTGTCTGTTCTCAATTTCATGCAGGGCGCATAATTATAACCGTGTTTAAATTGAGCCCAGAAGAAAGATGGGTTCAAGTGCAAATTAATTTCAGATTATCACAACAAAGGCAATCAAATCTCAACAAGCTTGCCAGCAAAATACTTTGCAAAGGTCCCCAGGTCCCTTCCCACCCCCAACTTACAACAAAGACCTTTCAGCTCAAATTAAGCTAATGATCTAATACAACATTTCTGCCTACCTTTTTGGGGTTTTAGTATTTACTCAGATGTGTACATTAAGTTAGTGAAAAATGGGGGGAAAAGAGGAAGAAAAGGTGGCACAGAAAGGTCAGTGTTTAGTATCAGTAAAGTGACAAAATAAACAGTCAACAACCCTGACAAGCTCTGCATGTCGTCAAATTGTCTTATTCTGTGGAAACTATCAGAGCGAATTGACAGTGCTGAAAGAACTTGAAATTTATCTGAACCCCTTCTCATACAGACAGAATCCAAAACCAAATATCATGGCTCACCTCCTCCACCTATCTATCAGCACAGCTTTTATATAAATCCAACATCTTACTCTATCCTATGGGAACCTGCTGGGGAATGAAGGGAATCAAGTGCTGAAAAAATTCAAGTCAAGCCTCATTACCTCCTCATTACCTTTGCAAAAGTGGAGTGAGAGAAAATTTTATCTAGGGAACAGAAGCTTGGGAATCTCATTCAGAGTTCTGTCTGGTTATTGCACAGCCAACCATGGAGCTCTGCCTCTGTGGGATTAAAGTTTTCTTCCCATTTCTCTATAGTAATGATCCACTCATTAAGGTTTTTAAGGTAAATTACCATCACTTATCATTATGCCAGTCACTAAGTAAGCTGCATTAAACAAGGAATGTCAGTCGTACCCGTTGGTTTTCTTTCTTTCCAGTTATCATGAGGAAATAAAGAAAATATATTTTGCAGTTGGTTTTATAATTCTATCTTAATTATATTTTCCCACTTGAATTTGTTAGACCCTTAGGGCAGAAATATTAGATAAAAATATAAATTACTTTGTAAAAAAACCAAAGAAAGTATACATGCAGGTATGTAATTCTGTCTTCTTTAAAAAAAAAACCTTGAAAACATGTTTGTTTTTTTTTTTGCAGTTTATTTTCATATTCACTTTGCTTCTATCTGAGGATTTTATGTACTGCCTCACTGTAGCATGTAAGAACTATTCATCTTGCTACATTTAAGTTTGGTTGTTATAATGTGCTTTTTAATTATTCAACTAACCCTTTTTGTTTTAAATCACTTCTTTTGTCAGTTTATCCTTTATTATGCAAATTGTTGTTGCAAAATAAAAATGCCCCACATACACCCTATTTGGAGCTTTTTGTAATGCTCAGTTCCTTGCTTCCTTGCTCTTTTCCATAAAAGTCTTGAAGCTTCTTGTTTATTTTTTCTTTTATACTCAGCATTTCCAGGCAAATTCTTAAGGGCATTTTTAAATGCAAAAATAAATTTGTTGGGTTTTGAGATTACATGTTTCCTTTGGGAAATTTATGGGGTGACTTTTTTTGTTGGTTTTTTTTTTTTCTGTCACTTCTGCTACAAATTCAATGGAAGTTAATTTCAAAAATAAACACATGAAAACGAACTATGTAGCAATTATGTAATTTGCCAACAGAAGGGTGATCTGCAAGAACTGTATTCCCTCCAAGCACCCATTTGCTTTTCCTATTTGACTGGAGAGAGCCTTAAATTAGCCCAATGTCCATCTGTCCTCATCATGAGACGCTGGGTGACAGCCACCAGTCCACTGCAGGTGGAAGAGAAGTCCACAGAGCTAACCTTTCCAAAACAGCCAAACTTCCAAGGTGCGGTGAGCAAGGAGAAGAGGAGAGTCAATACTACTTCAGAACCTTCATTGGAAATATTGGGACTCATCCTTTTGCAAGAAATATGTACTGGAAGGGAAAAAAAGGGATGTGAGGAGATAAGGGGTGGGAGTGGCAAAGGCAATCAGAACAGACTAAAGGAGGGAACTAAGAAGCAGAAGATAAGAGCTGGGAACTCTCATGGTTCCAATAAAATGACAGGCAATATCACATTGCAGACATGTGAAAATAAATTCGAAAAAAGGTAGGCTGCCTTCAAAACTGTAAAGGCTGCCTTAGTTTCTCTCCTACCAGTTGCTTTTCTAGACTTCCCCCTCTTCTTCTACATGTGTTTTTTGCCCTCTCTCTACGGCTTGATTTCCTTTCCTAACACTTAGGATTCCCACATGCAGTAAAAACAAGTGATTTTCCAATAGGGTTTGTATTTTTGCAACTTTACCTTTTGTGTAAAGCACAATCTCCATTAACTCTACAGCAATTATGGGTTGGAACACCAAATATTCCTGTGACACAAAGAAGTGAAATTGATTATTTTGTAGGTAGTGATATTTTGTGGAGCCATGAACCTCTGTTGTAATATTTTTTGAAAGTATATTTTAACCCTCCTGGCAGAGAACATCTTGAAAATAGGTCTTCAGTGAAACCAAAAAGAAAATACAAAGAATCAATGTTACATTATCTTTTCAAATACTCTGATAATGAACCGGTCACATGAGGCCTATCTGGAACCATTTGAATATGACAAAATGGATTGTAAAATTATTAGTTTAACCTCCTTTTGCTACATTTTAAAATTTAGCTTTCCTTAAGCACCAGATATTAATGAGTTAAGTTAATGTGCCAGTCATGAATGTGAAGATACTGTCTATAAAAACTCTGATTTTAAATAGACTTCAGTTCAGCTGTTCAGCAGTTCTTTTTGCATGTGGAAAAACAATGTCCTTCTAGGACTAAACCTGGTCAGAATGCAGTCAGAATTATTTTCAAGAAAGAAATAATACTGTTGCAGGCTGGGGAAATATAAACAGCTTCATGCATAAAATATCACTGAGGTTACCTAGTTTGGAGAATGCAGGAGAAAATTCAAAAACCCAGCCACTTTAGACTAGGTACTAAATGAAATTGTATATTGTATAGCCTATTTATCTTGGGCTTTATGTTAATTAAAAATATATAACTGGTCCACATAATTATTTGTGCTCAATTGTACATACTTCAACATCATGATGGTGATGTTTTCAATACTGAGTATCAATCTTTGTAATGCCTTTAAACCCCTGAGAATTAATAACCAAATATTGGGTAATACACATTGACATCCAAGAGCAATTAATCAAAAGACTGTAAGATACAGTGATATGACATGAAAAAAAAAGCAGTAAAATAACATCACTTCAAGAGAAAATATATTTTTTCCTTTAATACCTAGAATAACCATGCTTAATACCTGCTGCTGAAAACACTGAACAGGCATTCTCACATGCAACACAAATATATAGACCCCTTGTCAATGAAAAGTGCTTATTCTGTTCTGGGTTGACAGTGGAAATGCCTTCAATGTATTTTGGTTTCGAAAATGGTAATTTTTATGTACAAATACATACTTTTTTATATTGCAGCTGATTATAACCTCAGTACTGCAAGACGTTGATGACTATTACAATAATTTTATTGCAGGTTTCCACTTCATGGCAACACCATAACAATCATGATGCGTCTATTTGTCAAATATGTGAAGGATTAGCTCATTCTGTGAATAAATATAAATAGGACTAATATACAAATAAATACAAATGGGAATGCTATCACTTTAGAGTCACATATATTTCCACAGACAGAATAATCTACTGAGAAGCAGTAGATGATTGTGTTACACACAGAGTGTGGGAAAGGCTGCAGAGTCTGTACAATGATTACACTTTGTAAAATATAAACTGAGGTAATATGAATTGCAAATAGCTTTGGCTTGATACGCAGGATATTGTAATAAGCATCCTCCCAAACTTGAGCAATCAGAGGAAGAACCCCTTACAACTTCAGTCTTTGATCTCAAGATAATTCTGGATCTGTTTTGCCACTAAAATTACTCATTTTTCCTGAGGCAGCAGTAAGAGTGCAGAGCTAAGGCCATGCTCAGTCGTTTTACTACACCTTTAGGGGAATATTCATCACTTTGGCCGATGGATACATTATCTTAAACACCTCATATGGGCAGATTGGTCTAAAATACACAATCACCTGAAATACTGAGGACTGCTTTTAACCAATTTTATAATAATTTTTCATTTTCAAATACATTCACACTACATGCAAAGATTCCTGTGTCATACATGAATGTTATCAGTTTCACGGTTCATAACAAACTAGATGATGGTGAGGGTAAGATTACAGCTCTCAATCTAAGGTAATTTTAATTCCCTTTCAATTCTGTTTTCTCTGTCTTTACCACAACTGAAAAAATCACATTTTTCATTAAATGTAAAATCGTCCCTTAATTTCTTTTGGAGGCAAAGAAATATTCCCTTTTAGGAACAATTCTGTTTAATAAACTGGATTACATTGTAAGGCAGAGCTGACTGGTATCAGTTCTCTCCTAGAGTGAAATTACTTACTTCTACCAGCAAAATTTGGGCTTCATTCCAGGGCTGTAACTAAGCAGGTTAGCCATCAGGTCCAGTGAGAGGTACCTTGTGGCACTGCTGTGAAGTCAAAGAGAATGAGAGGACCACACAGTCCCGGAACGCCCCAGCCGCACTGACCACAGAGCACACATTCCCTGCATACAGCATGTCTCAAAAGCCCCCTGAACCAAACACTATTGTTGGTCTCTGTTGACAAGCTACAGTTCAAAAAGTGTCACCATTTGAAGGTCTCTGAAGAAATGCTGTCACATTATGGCCACTGTTGAGAGGCATGCCTTACTTCCTCTCGGTGTCTCTCTTCTTATGGCTGGATACCTCATCTCTGTCTGTGGACACCAATATCCAGATGAGAATGTCCAGCTGTGCAGCTGAAATACACCCAGCCTCTCTGCTGCCCACACACTGGCAGATTTGTGCCAGTACAAGGAGAGGAGAAAGAGGAGTTTCACATGCTGCTGACCAGAAGAAGTTGCACTGGCATCACAGAATGTACCAGGAGACTGCCCAGCTGAAGAGGCCCCCATTGCTGCTGCAGATACGTCATTGAGCCCAGAGCCTGGGAAGAGGCAGCATTTTTGCCATGCAGCTTTTGTGAGTGTTAGGGAGGGAATAGCAAACTACATTTCCTAGGGTAATCTAGGAGAACAGCCCTACAGTTGAAATATAGCTCTTATACAGGCCATGGAAACTGACGGGTGTATTTTTCTCAAGAGTCCCGACAGTTTTCCCTTGTCTCCTTCCCTGGCACCACAAGGCCTTACACCTTTAGAAATATTTAAAATGAAGACAAACTCTCTTCTACATGCACTTTCTAATAGCATTAAAATAAATCACCATCTATAAAGCCAAACAATGCCACAAATCTGTTTCCAGCCATGAGTTGGTTTCAGTAGTGCTAACCAGCAGCCAACATTGAGTTACAATTTTTTTTTTGCTATTTAAAGAACTAAATGGGGAGCTTTTTCCAAATCTCAAGTCAACTTTTTAAAATAGAAAGTAACATACAAGAGCTTGCAGATCTGCTTGTAATCAGGACTCCTGGAAGCTACATCTGGTTGACAGATTTAGAGCACCACAAGTGTAGAAAAAGGAAGGATAGAAGAATAGCAGCAGCATCAAGCATTAGAGGGGGTAAACAGAACAGCAGCAACAGAAATTAAATGAAGAATCTAGAAAACAATGGATAACAATGAATAAAATATACTTCATGCTAACAACCAATACCACAGGATATAGATACTGAAAGAAAAGGTAACACACTGTCAAATATGTTCTTCCTGACTGAAATTGTTAAGAAATAGACAAGAAGTATTTCTTGATAAATTTTGATTTAAAGATAATTAGAAGTATTTCTAAGTCCTTCTGAGTATCCTATAAAGATGTGATATTTATGACTTAATGCATCACAAGTGGGTAAAAAATAATGGATAGCTATAGCTACCCAGGAGATTAGGATGTTAATTTTGTTAAAACAAAATATGTTTCTTCATAAGACTGAATACATATAGATCTCTTACACTTATCCCTTTAATAAGCATAAGACTATGAAGTCATTAGATTACAGTGTTTTACTTTGAAGACACAGAAGTCTTGCAAAGCCTCTGGAAAGCCAAGCTTTGTCAATCCTCATCCATTTCAGTTCAGGAATTCTCAGGTTCCAACCATGAGCAATTACTATTGTTAATTTTGTTGAAAGCAATATGGACAGCTTCTGACAGCAGCACAGTAGTATAACTTTAGCCTAAAGCTGCTTATAATTGTATTTCACTATCATAAACATAGGTCTCCAAATTTGGTAAATACTTTATTAAAAATTAAAAGAAGATGAGTTGTATGATTTACAATGTGCTACTTCAATAAAATGCACAGATACAGTCAGATATATGCATACAGACACAGATGTGTTTCTAAAATTTTATTAATATTTCTCCATTTCTCTGTCCTACGGGTAGGTTTAATGACAGGAAAACTACTTCAGAATTATCAATCACTTTAGAAACATTTCTGAGCATCAAATGGTGGTCAGAACTCAAACACCCTACATATCCTGTGCCAGGCATACATTGCTTGTCACCAAATGAATGTCACTCTGGAAGAGTCAGAAAGGCTGAACCAACCAAGCGCTCTTTACTGAAGGAGCGGTTTTGAAACATTTCACTGTTACTCTCTGTTGTGAAAAGTTTGCTTGGTTTTGGCAATATAATCTTTGGTTTTGGAGAACTTGATCTTTTGTGGAGGAACTAAGAGATAGGGAAGTTTCCAACTTAGCTGTAGAGCTTTGTAGTGAAGGAAAGTTCATCTTGTTCTTTTCTCTCGTGGGGTAAAATGGCCAAAGAAAGACATTAAAAAAAAACCACCCAAGGTAGAAAAACAGGTAAGAAAAAGATTCCTTCCATTTTCCTTTCTCATCAGAGACACAATGGGTTGTAAACAACCAAAAGGGAGCAGAACATAAAGTTAAGCAGGGCAAGTGTAAAAACAACATGATGGACCCAACAAAAGTATGAGACTAACTTTCATTAAGTACAAAAAACCTTAAGTAAAGTTTTTCATGTGCATTACAGTTGAGAAATGCTCCAAGGAAAAGAAAAGAAAAAGAAAAAGAAAAAGAAAAAGAAAAAGAAAAAGAAAAAGAAAAAGAAAAAGAAAAAGAAAAAGAAA